>JAPMOR010061303.1:20259-43941 GCA_026543865.1 Argiope aurantia | reverse complement strand
TTATTTAATATTTTAATTATTTAATATTTTAATTATTTAATATTTTAATTATTTAATATTTTAATTATTTAATATTTTAATTATTTAATATTTTAATTATTTAATTATTTAATATTTTAATTATTTAATTAATTATTTAATTATGTAATATTTTATTAAATATTAAAAGAACGTCACAATAGAGACATACAAATACACTTACGATGAATGAATTATATGTATGAAAGTTTAAACTACCAAATATATTTTACATTAGTATGAATTTGCAATACTGAGACCAATGCTTTAATGCTTTCTGACATTGTTTATAAAAAAAAATGCCTTGTTAAAGCATGTTGTTAAAAATGTTACAGCTGAACATAAATAAAAATCAAATATTTCAAGGTAGAAAATAAAATTTGTGTTTTACATTTTTTTTTCTTAGGTCCACTGATTGTTAAATACGTGTAATGTATTAAATCATTCGCTGATGAATCAAAAATAATTATTTATTAATTCTGAAAATAAATTGATTAATTAAGTTTCTCAATACTCATTAAATGTGACATCCTATGACGACAAATTATTTCCGAGAAGGAATTGTTGAAATAACAGCTTATTATAAGCAACTAACATAACAAAAATATATGCACAAAAAATTTTTGCGCACATATTTTCAAAATTTTCTTTAGTTAAAATAAATAATCTGTATACTTTAATGTAACATCGTACACCATTCTGGGTACGTAAATGAGGCTGGCTAAAGTTAGATAAATAAATATACCTCAACACATTCAAATTTCATTTTTAATAAAAGAAAAAATATGAAAGTAACATTTAAAAAGAAACACATAAGTAGGAATTAGTATACTTTCACCAATGTAGAACTCTCTAACATCCAAAATAGGAAAAATTACGATATTTCAGTTTCGAATAAATAAATAAAAGTATAAATTAAAATAAGAGGATTTTCGTATGGTAAAAACTTATTTCGTGTATCCAGTATGTTAACCAGAATACAATTTCAATCCATTTTGTACCCAAGAATAGCATCAAAAAACTAAAATCACAAAAGATTAACTGCATTATTTTATCCCTCATCATGTTAAATTCTGGTTGAATTCAAATATTTTTATCACTACAATACTTATTAATAACAAAATTCTATAAATCAATAATAATAATAATTTTTAAGGCCAATATTTCTTCAATAATCGACTATATTCGTTTACGGCTTATTTTTGTTCTTGAAATGTTCTTAGTCCATAAGCAACGTCTGTCTTAAAGGAACTCTCATTTTCCTCATATTTTCGAGCAATACTTTCTCACAATCTAACATTGATGTGAATCAACTCATTAATTAAAGACTCGGCGAATTGTGAAGACATTCAGACATTTAACCACATAGATTTATTTCAAGAATAAATATAACAATACTTACAGATGGGTATTAGATTAAATAAAATCAAGATTACGGAGAATGTTAATAATAACAATTTTATCATTTTAGATAAATTTGTGCATAAATTTAAGACTTCAAAATAATTGAAAATAGATTTCATTTAATAAACTACCGAATGCAAAAATTGCCATGTAATAAGTATTAAGTTTTTATTATGTTAAATTGTTTCTGCATCATTATTAGCATCAAAAATACTTATGCATAAAACATGATGATGTCTTTTAAATTTATTTACTCTATGAAATAGCATGAAATCTTAAAAGTGATGAAAATATGATTTTTAATTAAATTTTTGTGATACTTTAATTTTCTATAATGAATATCACTACATAAGACACTGTACCTTAAAAAAAAGATTTTAAGCTGGGCATCCAAGCTCAGAAAAATAATTCAAATTTCGAATCAATTTTGATGTTTACAGTCTTTCAGAATTCAAACAAAAACTTTACTTGATTATTTTTCCGAATATAATACGGAATTTTCGAACTTACAACCCAATACTTAATACAAATTCATTACTTTAAATTAAAGTTGCCTAAAGATTTTGATGAACTTTTCTTTAAATTATTGGCACAAATTAATTCGTTATATAAGTTAAAATGTTTATCTTATGTTTTATTAACATTTTTTAATTATATTTGTTTTTAAAAGTAATAAAACTATCAAATTGCATTTCGATTGTATTTATTTTTTTTACTTTTTTTGTGTTTGTGTATTATTATCAGCCAAGTAACTTATCTTTAAATATTTCTATCTTTAATAAGAAACAACTACAAAAACACATAAGGAAATAGACGATCTCGTAAATGCATTTGCCCTGTTGATCCTGTAAATGCGTTCGTTCCCTTATGCTGGATGCAACTCGGTAATCTTTCTGCGCTTTTAACGCCATCTACTATAGATTTGAAGAACTATTAAAAGACAACATGACAAAGTTTACAAACAAAAGAGGAATTTTTAATGTTACGTTTTCTCGATAAAATTTTAAAATAACTTCGCTAGGAAAAAGAGAAATTTAAAATTCTTTGTTATTTAAAGTGCATTTCGTGGTTGTATTTTTCAATTCCTGCTATAAACTCACACTCTTTCATATATAACTCATTCAAATTTTCAATCGTTAATAAAATAATTTTTATTCCTCCACTCAAGTTCAAATGCATTTTTTAAACTTGTAGTGGATAACACTTGAAAATAATTCAGTTTTTTAAAAATATTAATTTATTAATAAAATTTGTGCAGTAATTTCAATTTGGTCGCCAAATCCATAGTCATGTCACCAAAATGGTCGCCAAGTTTGTCGACAAGCTCTATTTTGTCACTTAATATTGAAATTCTGTCATACGTATATACATATTTATATTTATTGTATTTATTTAATAAAAAGTAACTAAAATTTAAAAAAAATTGTTGACCTAAGTAGGAATTGACTTAATTTATATATATTACTTGTTCTATTGTTGTTTATTCTATATTAATTAGTTGAAAATGAAAGTAAAATGAATAAAAATTTAAAGATTAAATCCGAATTTCTTTTCAAGTATTTCTGCGTATTTCCTTTATCGCTCTCTCTTTTACACAAATGTTAAAAGTTTTGAATTCTAAATCATGTAATAACTGTTTTTTTTTTAGCATGAAACAAAAAAAAAATTTACTTATTAGAAAAATTTAAGTTTTAATAAATTTATTTTATAAGTTAAAATATAAGTTAAAGTGATGTATTCAAAGTTTTATAATATACAAAAAATATGGAAATAATATATACAAAATACAAAACTTTCATACCATCTGATTACGCATTCATATTTCTGAAAATTTAATTTGTACAATATCTATTTGCTGTTAATATCTATAATATATATCTATATCTATTGTGTTTTCTTACATTGCTTTTTTTATAAAATCATGCTTCTCTTAATCATTTGTAATATCCTTAAAAAATCTATTTGAGAAAACAAGCTGAATAATTACATATCTTTATTTAGCTTATAGAATACGAATTATGAAAAATTATTCTTTTACACGAATTTGATTCTATAAGTTAAATGAAATTTAATGAATCGAAAAATTAACTTCAGCTTTACTTAAATAGAACCGCAAATAATCGTGCATTACAGTGTTAATTTCTTAAAAAAATACATTTTAAAAACAAATAATTTTAAAATGCATTGATTTTTTAATGTATAATTTTAATACATTTTGTTAAACATAAAAAATTAATTTTTAAATACATAATTTTAAATACCCAATTTTTAAATACATAATTTTTAATCTATGAATACATTAATTTTAAATGCATAATTTAAGTAATTTTTAACACATTATTTTTAAATACATAATTTTTAAAATAATAATTTTTAAATGCATGATTTTTAATACATTAATTTTTAAATACGCAATTTTTAATACATTCATTTTTAAATACGTAATTTTTAATACATTCATTTTTAAATACGTAATTTTTAATACATTCATTTTTAAATACGTAATTTTTAATACATTCATTTTTAAATACATAATTTTAATACATTCATTTTTAAATACATAATTAAAAAATTAATGAAATTGTGTTATAACAGAGGTAAAGTAAAAACGAAATTTCATGCTTGAGTTTTTATTGAACTTTGATCAGCTGAAAATGAATTTTTATATATTTTCAATAAAACAGAACAAATCAAAACATGCACTTTTTCTTTGCTGTAAAGCTCAGCATGTTGATGGGATGACTATCTTCAACATGATGAGTCTTTTCATTTCAATGAATTGCACCTGAAAGTAATTATTATAACTGATTATTCTGGTATTAATATCATGTAAAATCCCATGTACAGAATGTGACAATTTCAGCTGATGGAAAGTCTTGGTAATTAAAATTAAACTGCAAAATAAAATTGTAAATATATAAAGTGAAGAAAGCATGGCAATTGGCCTGTAGATACCAGCATTGATATCTTTGAAGTATAGGGCACAACTTACACATGCCTATTATATATGTGTGTGTGTGTGTGTGTGTGTGTGTGTGTGTGTGTGTGTGTGTGATATTTTAATTCTAATTTTAATTCAATTTATTTCCGCAATTTTATATTAATTTAGCCCATAGTAACTTCATTCTAAAAATAATCTCTTATTTCGTGATCCAATTCCACTCTAAACTAATGCGCCATGAGTACTACGTATCAAACGAAAGTGATACTTCCGTTGCCCTTCTCAAGGTCAACATATGAATTTCCTCGGCACGTGGCCGGAAATCCCATCCCAAGACTAGTGATCATTTGTTTCGGCCTTTTTTTTTTTTCGCCCCTTCTTTCTTACTTCTGCTTTTGTGTCGCGCTGCGTTTGCTTGTAAATAAATTGCTTTCCCCAGATGGATATTAAAGAGAAAATAAAACGAAATTAAAAATACAACGTCTCGTCTATGTCTTCAAATCTGCACTCTGCTTCAACCAAAATAATGTTACACACACATATTATATATATATATATATATATATATATATATTCGGTTTTTTTGTGTGCATTTTATTTCAAATCATCGGAACTTTAAACATGAATAAACATTAATGGTCTCCCCCTCTCAAACTTTCAACTCTATATACTCTATAATAAACTTGGCACGCCTTGCATGACACTGGCATAAAATATCTACGAAGTATTAACTTTTGGAGTGAATTTAGCATATTTATTGAATCTACGATAGCGAATATTTTAACGATTAATTCCTGGCATGTGGTTAATAGTATTCGAAAACTGAATTTGTACTTTAGAGACGTTTTTCTCAGTCGACAATTGACACAAAACTGCACTTGTAGTCACAAAATCCCATATCTAATTTGGTTTATTTAATTATGCTTTTTGAATTAAAGCCTTAACATGTTTCTTAAATTACTGACAACCAGACAATCAGCCCATTATTGGTTTTGTGTCAAACTTTGGCATGTATCTACACAATGGATGTTAAATCTGTGTACCGAATCTTATTTATTGAGCTCCTTTCATTTTGTAGCTAACGTATTATCTTAATTCGAACAGCCAGACAGACGGACTTTACTGAACAGGTCTTACTTAACAGATTTTACTCAAAATTTGAACGAAATCTGCAAATTTGGTGTACAGAGCGTATACCAAATTTCATCCGTCTAGCTCAAACCATTTTTGAGTCATTTTATTACAGACAGACAGACGGATATTTTCAAGAAATCTGTTTTTTGAACCCAGGGAGCTCTAAAACGTGGAGACTCAAATTCTCAAGATCGAATTTCTTGGCAATTACTATACTTTCTCTAAACTAGGTATACAAGAAGGTAAAAATTAAAATTAGTAATCAGCAATGCGAAATTATCCCGATTCCGTGACCTTTGCGTGAAAGCAGATATAAAATGCAGTTCTCTTTTAGATCAATTAACCTTTTTCCAAATTTATCATGAAAAGGAAATTTAAAAGAAACTTGTTTCTAATTTATTCTCCTACAACGCCTTTTTCCATATTTTCTTTTTAACTGTTTAGTTGGATCTTCTCGAAAATGAGAGTGCCAGCATATCATATGTCATATTAGAGTTTCAAAAAATGCTTTCAGTATAAGAAATTACATCATGAGGAAAATAATTTTCTTCATACTTAGTCAAAATAGCTTTTCATGTCGTAAAGCACAAGAAATCAGCTAATGGTTTTCCGAAAAGTGAACTTATTACCCTGCTGTGTATTTATTACCTTTCTGCACTCCAAACAGTTATTAATGCTTGAATAAAAAGAAGTTTAAAAAATTTACGGAACAGTGAACAAATAAATCATAGTGATAAGTTAAGGATTTATACGTTCCGTTCTTAATTTACTGCGAAGTTATAGAATGTTAGATAATCATGCATCTCTTGCCTTATTAAACAATAAAGCACATGAGGATTAAACAATGATATTTTGAGAAATTTGTATCTAAACAGCTGTAGTGATCTCCCTGAAACTTTCTTGTATACCCTCTAATAAATATATTTGTGAATTATTAACATTGGCGGAAAATAGTTTGTTTTGTTGTTATCGTATAACTTATATTAAGACATCTAGTTAGGCAGATTTCCTCTTAATGGATTTTATTCAAAATTTAACAGAAATCTGCAAATTTGAAATCAATACCATATATTAAGCTTTATCTGTCTAGTTCGATCCGTTTTATTGCGTTGTGACAAGCATAATTCCAAAAAAAGTGTTTTTATGACTCAGGTAAGAGTGAAACAGTAGAGACTCCTCTAAATCTATTCGAATTTTTCCTTGGTTACAACAGTTTCTCTTTATATACGAGAAAATACAAAAGATTAATTCTAACTCACGCTGAATATCATCAAACACATAATATTGTTGGCATACAGAGCATAGAATACTCCGAAACAAAAAATTTTGGATGAAATAAAAATCAGATTAATATTTATTAATTGCCAATGTCAGCTGTTGAAATTTTATTCATTAAATTCTGAAAATAATTTTTAACTTTCTTGCTGTGAATATTTAGAGGTTAGTAAGTCAGTTATGATTATGTTCCTTTTTGAAGCGAAACGTGGGCTTATTTGGAGTCCTGAGGTGACAAGGCCGTATCCGAAGCGTTATTCACCTTTCCAAATTTCGCGCCAAAAAATCGGGAAAACATTTGGCCTCGACTGATTCAGCATGAATCAAGCCCGCTTATACGATGTTTCTGTGGTAGAATCCGGTTTCTATCTTCGTTTCGAATCCGAGATCTTACTCCTGACCTCCGTGGCCCTGAAGTATTTGGAGAACATACCTCCAGGTCTGCAGTATCCTCGAGGTAGAGTCTCAACATCGGGAGTGGAATATCACAAGTTCAAAACTCGATTCTATGCAAGATTTGCACCATTATTAATACGCAACTGATAAGCTTTAAATCTATCGGGGTTCAGAAGTCTTCATGTTACTAAAACGTGGAAATTTGGATGGGGATTTGTCAACCAAATATCGTTTTCGTTATATGACCTCTTTGCACTCGTATGGTGCATCATTTTGATGTTTTATTTATTTACTAATTTTGATTGTTAAAAATGCCTATATAATGGTAAAAAGATGTGGTAAAAGAATAGTAAAAGATTTTTCCAAGAAATTAGACTTAAAAAAATTATGCATATTTATTTTTCATAGCAATAAACAAGTCTTTCTATTAGGTGAAGAATTATGCATCGAATTACTTTTCCGAGTGTAAAAGGTTAAAAGCATTAGATCCATCTTAAAACTCCCTCAGTCACCTTCAAAACGAAACATTAATCTTGCTAAATTAAACTTGGCTAGCTTCCTTTCAGATATATTTGTAAAAATATATTACACACAATGCAAAAATTTTGGTATAGCACGATAATTTTACTAAATGAGCTTTCAAGCTATTCGTTATCCAATAACTTACAAAAGTAACAAGGTTCAAAACCAAGATTTTCGTTTTGAAAATTATCGAATTTCATTTGATTATGTGTCAACCTACGATGCCATTGTCCAGCATAAAATACAAAATAATAATAAAGGGGCTTAAAAAAATATACATTCAATAATTTGGAATCTTTTGTTAAAAAATGGTATTTGTACATTTTAGCAAATTATTACTGAAAAAATGAAAAAACAAACAATTATCTAATTATTTTTTTAATTCAGGTTGAAAGAATAAAGATGAAATTCTTTACAAATTTAAATACATGAACTATGACAAGCACTACTGTAAAAGAAATTGGTTAAAGTTTAATTATTTTTTAAAAATCATATACTATCTTCTTCTTCCCTAACAGTTATTGCAATTCGAATATCAATAGAGAATTTCAGCTACGGTGGTCAGTAGCAAAATTCAGGTTTTAAATATATAAGATAATGAATACTTTCGGGTTGCACTTTTAAAAACGGCACTTTCTTTGACTTTCCACAAAATCAAACTAAAAAAAGTAAGTACACAAGATATGAAGAGAAACATCTTACTGCTATATGCTGAGACTGATTTATGAGTGTTAAGCAGGTGTAATTTAGATACCAAAAGATTGTTAACGGCAGTGAACTCTTTCAGCCAATGAAAATCCTAAGTGCAATGAACGAACCTCTATGCAACTATGAATAGTTCTTAAAAGACATTTTGACAATGTAGCCTATTCATGTGACACCATAATTGCATGAAAAACATAATCATGCATATTATCTTAATATATTAGTAAACCTTATGACACATTTAAGCGCGCGCTTGCCATATCTTATCTCATGCTGTACTTGCATTTTTCTGTACAAATATTGTAGTAAACTAAGTTATTGTTCGGCTTAATTTTTGGCAAAAGAGATTGTCATTTGCATTTTCAGGTTTACAAAAACAACCAATATGTTTCAGGTTTCCATTTGATAATTTTTAGCTATTAAGAGGATAAACGAAGAAAATTATACTGGAACGACAAACTATTTTGTTAAATAATTATCACAATGTGTTTATTGTATTTTTAAAAATTCTAAAACTTTCATTAATAATCTGATGTATATATTCATTAACTAATTTGTAAAAAATAACACAAATGATTCTAGTACAAATAACAAACAATATGAAACAAATTGCACAAAATTCAATAATTAAGTTATAAACTTTGTTACTAAAGAATAACTTTACTTTCTAATGTATGAATAAGAATCCTATTACACATAAAAATATAACGGTTCTAAGATTTTATACTATGTCGATAACATGCAATCTAATGGCGATAACACGAATGATCCTAGTATAAATAATAAACAGTATTAAACAAATCAGGCTAAATTCAATAATTATAAACTTTGTTCCTAAAATCTTTACTTTCTAATGTACGAATAAGAATCCTTTTACAAATAAAAATGTACAGGGTCAAAGAATTTATATTATTTGAATAACATGTAATCAAATGACGATAACAATCACGAATAATCCTAGTATAAATAACAAACAGTATTAAATCAATTAGGCAAAATTCAATAAAGTTATAAACTTTACTCCCAAAATCTTTAATTTCTAATGTTTGAATAAAAATCCTTTTACGAATAAAAAATATAACGGTTTTAAGTATTTATACTATTTGGATAACATGTAATTTAATGGCGATAACAAACACGAATGATCCCACTATAAATAACAAACAATATTAACCAAATCAGGCAAAATTCAATGATTAAGTTATAAACTCCTTTCCTTTCCTTTAATGTATGAATAAGAATCTTATTCCGAATAAAAATAAAATGGTTTTAAAAAGTTATTTCGAACAATAAAAAGGTTATTATTATTATTAGCAGCAGTTTCGCGGTGTGTATTAAATTAAAAACTTGAATTTGCAAAAGTTACTATACAGGAATCATACAAGGAAGACTAATTCCATTACATACATTACCTTTTTGTACATAGCTAATCTTCATTTTTTCAGTTCTTTGTTAAAACCAACGGGATTTGTATCGCCAAAAATTTCTGGCATACTCTCTAAAAACTTGCCGTGGCAGAAAACGCCTTATATGGTATTGGCATCCTTTTGGCGTGAATTTAGCATTTTTACTGAATATGCATCGCTTCCGTGGCGAATTATTTGGCGATTGATTCGTGGTGTGAGTTAATAGTATCCAAAAATCAAATTTGTGTTATAGAATGTTGCTCTCAACCGATTGAAACAAAATTTGGACACAAAACTGCGCTTCTAATCCCAAAATCGCATACCAAATGCGATGTATTTGTCATTGCTTTTTTTTGAATTATCGTTTTTACATTTTTCTGAAATTATAAACAGACAGACAGTCAGGATTTGACTAAAAATTTGAAGGGTATTTAGACTATAGTAAGTAATATTACATATATACTGTGTATCTGATTTTATCTATATAGCTTTCTTTGTTTTGCAATTTTCTTGCTAAATTATATTCGAGCAATCGGACAGATGGACTTCCTCTAAACAGATTTTATTGAAAATTTGAAAGAAATCTGCATATTTGATGTGAAGACTCTATACCGAATTTCAACCATGTACCTCAAAGCGATTTTGAGTTATATTTGTCACAGACAGACGGACATGTTTATCGAACTCAGGAAGGTCTAAAACCTGAAGTTCGTCAAAATTTCTAGTTCGAATTTTTTGACGTTTACAATACTTTCTCAATATTACATATATGTGAAAGTAAAAATTTAGAATTTAAGGAAGATGGAATTTCAAAACCGTATTCACCACAGAAACCAAACACGATTCATATTGTTGCTTCAGCTTTTAGTATCAACAAATTATTATAAATAAAACTTCTCTAATTACCAAAATGCCTGATGATCCGATTCTTTTAATTCGTAAGATTGATATGGAACAAGGCAAATTGTCTTGTGTCACAAAATAACGCTCACAACTGTAATAAAAGAATTTTAATAAAACTAATATTTACAAAAAAATAAATAGTTCTGAAAGAATTTGCTAAAATTATCGTTTGCATTTTTTACAAGAAATTGTTAAGTTGAGAGGTTTGTATTAAACCGTGTGCGCAACACATATTAATTTTGTTGTATAAAATAAACTTAAAGATGAAATTATGTATTTTATAATTTTGTATATGCATGTAAGTGAGTGTATCCAGAACGAATAAGCATACTCCAAAAAAATTTATGGGAAATTATTGGTTCACGAACAATTTAGATTATGAATATTGTGTTTGAATTAATGTTTTTTGCCTCTCGTCTACTATATATTAGTGTGATTCTTTCCATTTATTCATTCCACTACAGAGTTTATGATACATTTAGGAAGAAAGAAAATAAAAGCTTGGGAGAATAAACAATTCAACTACCCTCAAAACAACACAAGTCCTCGGTCCCTGGAACTCATCCTACATAAACCATCTGCCATCGTTCATGGCTTCTCTTTTTAAGTCTTTCTAATATAATAATCTCTGGGTGTTTCTTCAGACACGCCAAGTATCCTAACTATGTTTTGGCAGCTGTCCCATACACGGCTGTTAGACGCAGCAACTATTTTTCTTTAATAACTAAATTCCAACACTTTTGACCAGCATGTTGCGTTGAGGTTTTTCAGAGAATTTGTTTATCTTTCGACTTTTCTAGTTAATATAGTCAATTTCAGTAGAAGGTTAGAATTAAATATTCAACAAAAAAAAAGATTCCTATAGTTAAAAAAAATTGGAAAAAAATATTAAACCAATGTATATTAATGATCTTCGGAGTCATCTGAATTTTTAATCTTCGAAAAGCGCTATATTTGAAGCCACTATAATAAATAATATGAAGTAAGCCGATTAATGGATGGGTATTAAAACTTTCTCATATTCTTCCATGTTTTCTAAGATCGATATTAATGTTTATAGGAGAATTTTCTGTTTTGTTTATTTAAGAAATTTGAATTTTCAGAATGACATTTTGACTTATGGCATAAATGGAGTTCTTCAAATTTTCAGTACTCTCTCTAGTTGAAGAAATTAATTGGTACTTCAAAGTCTTTTTTTTTTTTTTGGCTTTGCCAATTTTATTTCTATAGCTTTTATTGATTAACTGAAATACCAGATTCCTTTTTACGAAAAAAAAAAAGACGTAATTGCTTTGTAGCGATTTTAAAATCTGAACTTAAAAATAATGAATTACTTTGTTTAAATTGAAATGAGATTCTGCTGTTTTGTTTTGTTTTTGTATCAATCGCTCAAGGAAACTACAAGCAAAACAATTGGTTACTAGAAAAGACAAAGAATCATTTTTTAAATGATAATTACTTTTAACTCAGCACTCAAAATCATAGTCAAATAGATTTGGCAACAGATGTAATGCGAAATAAAAACTTATATGCAAATTAACAAATTCATCCAAATTTATATACAGTATAATGTCAAATGGATGCGCATTAGATGTTCGTTTATTTAAGAAAATTTTGTTTCTGTTTTTCATTATATAAATCAAGAAATACATTCATATTTCATTGATATTATGATGTTAAATGGGTGAATCTTATTCCTAAAGAAAACTTCATGATACTGTAATGAAAGCTTATAAGCCAGTTAACAGCTACGCTACGCGTGCAATTGCTTTTGTATTGTGGTCATATTACTCGGCTGCGAACCACAAAATCCCAGGTTCTATCCTTGCTCATACCGATTCGCCACAATATCGAAATCTATTGGTGGTTATCTTTATTTTTTCGTTCATATTAAAATATAGCAATATAATTAAAATTTCCCGTGATAGGAACTAGTTTTTTTCCGTCAATAAAAATGATTTTTAAAAAAAAACTTTTAAGTAGGGTGAAAAAAAAATATTTTCTTCGCGAGTGTCTTATAAGACGGGGAAATAATCCTAATAGTCAGAAATTCCTCCCAGGATTAAACCACGTATGGATAAAGAGCCGTTAATAAGTAATTCGAGAGATTCTAAAACGATGTTTAAATAAAAAGACTTATGATCTAAATCACAATAAATAAATTTGTAGCAAAATTTCACAATATAGTAAAAGATAGTATCCATTTTCAATTCAAACTTAATCTTTCTATAGATGAAGGGCACATATGAATGCATTTAAATTCTATAAAGAAGTCACTTGATGCATCATTGAAAATAGAAGCCTTAACAGTTAGTACAAAATGACTTTAAAGTCTAGTAACCATTTCTTTTAATATTATTAAACTAACAATAGCTTCAAAGCTGGACTACACCCAAAACTCAGTTTAAGTTTAGTTTAGAAAATAATTTCAAAAATTTATGTTTCATGTTATTTTATATACAATGGTATCCAAATTTAAGGTAATTTTTTTTTAATTTGCATATTTTTCGCATTTTTTGTGGTTATAATGGACATTAATCTTAGAAGCTATAGTGGATTTCTGCTTTAATTATTATAATGCCTTGCTAATCAATCAGATTGTTCAATGTTTATAGTGCAACTATAAATTAAAACAATATTTTGATTTGGGATGATAAGTTGTAGGTCATCAAAGATTATTGACACTACTCGGTTAATGCTATTAATATAATGGACAAATAACTAGTAGCCGAAAGCGGCTTTTAATCCACACACACACACCTCCATATTAAGAGTGAAACTTCTCTTCTAGCATTCTTTCCACTCCCTATCACTTAATTAAATGAAACGAAGATAAAGATGAATGTGAAAAAAACTAATAATTCACCTTCTTTTAGAAACCGCAATGAAAAATATCGAACTTTTCTTATTTATCAAAAAATAAGCAAAAAAGAAATTCAAATATCCATTAGATTCATATTGCTGTGTTATATATTTCCCCACAATAAGCAGGTTAAATTATGATTAAAGAAAAAGCACGCAGTAATAGTACAAAATAAGAAAATTATTTTATTAATATCCAGCGTATGTAGCAAAAATGTAAGTTTTTTTTCATTACTTTTCTGATAAAAGTTTATTTTAATGTTTACAGCGTTGCCCGAGGCATAACATCCAAGATGAAAAATTAGCTTTAAACTTCTGTCTAGCTTCCACCCGATATGACATGAGCATGTCACGCAACGTGAAACAAACATAAAAATATATTTAGAAATCATCCAAAATAGCTACAAAACAATTTTTAGCTAAACTTTGATATACAGTCATTTGGCGCTTTTGCTACCGCTACGTTATTGCTGTTCGCGCCACATTTGGCCATTTAGCTAAAATTTGGCGATAAACTATTTTTTTAGCGAAAATGACAATATCAAAGCTGTTCCAGATTAACTAAAAATATACTAATAAGTCGTTGTACCCACTGTTCAGCACTTGTTTATCAACTTTGTATAATCTGATATGAAAATAAAATTTAGCTTGCTTCATAATATTTCTTTGTAAACTATATTGAATGTTTTTTCTCCTGCTGCCAAGACAAAAAGATTTTGCTTGAATGCAACTCTAGAAAGTGCCACATAAAGTTGTCCATAGAGTTCAATATACTAAAACATCCCTCAATAAATGCCCTACAAAATGGTATAAATATCTCTAATATCAGTTAAGTATTTCTCGAGTTTTTCGAGTTCAAACATACAGACGCTTTCAGGAGACTTCATTTTATACTATGTATAGATAAGTTACCTTTAAAAATTAGAAAGATTTACTTTTAACCAGTTAACTGCGATCGACGTGCATACGCGTCAATCTAGATCTTCATTTTGATGCAGTCAACGTGTTTTCACATCGCGTGAAATAAAAATTAAAAAATTATCAGTCGATATAAAAAAATTTCAGTAACACAAAAGACATTTAGTGATGTGTTTTCTTTATAATACCAGTAGGCCCGATATAAATTTTAAAAAAATAGATTAAATTCTTTGGTACAAAAGTTACTATTTCCTTTACAATGTAGTGTGTATTTGCAAAATGAGCAATCTTCTTTGAGCTGCATGCTGTTTTGTAGTAATGTAATTTCACTTTCTTATTTCTCATACACACTGTGTGCATAATTGTGAAAGAATAAACTCTCTGAAAGAAATAATAAACTCTTTTTTCCCTAGATTTCACCACTTGAACAAAATCACGCAATTTTATATTTAAAAAAAACAATGAAAACGTTTTGATTTTCTATTCAACAATGAAATCTGTTTTTAAAAAATAATGCAAAAAATTTTAATTGCTAACATTCTGGGAAAATTTCTACACTTAAATTGGTTTCAATAAAAAGACGATGCTGTTTATAAAATTTAAAATGGTGTAGAAATGTCTCAGAAGTTATCACGAAAAACAATAAAATTTTGTTTAATTTTTAAATACACTAAGAGAGTGACACGACATGCCGGCAAATTAATTTCCATTATTAGTAGAGATTAAAATATGGTTTTTTGATTTTAACTATTAACTCCAGCATTTAACACGGATTTCTTAGCAAATCAGCTAATGCTTTTCATTAATATTAGAATGAAAATATTGATATTTATCATTTATATGGAGAAAATTCTAAACAATACAATCCGATGTGGAAAACATCTGTGTACTTTGTGAAGGAAAAAAAAATCTTTAAATCGACAAATAACACCAAGGTGTTTTTTTTGTGTGTGTGTGTTTTTTAAATCTACATTATACTTTCAAATGTAACATATTTTATATTTGAAAGTGTGATGTTTCTCAATGTTATAGAAAAACATTTAACAGTAAAGTTTAATACGTTGATTGTCGCACAACAAAACATTATTATGACTTGCTGGATCAAGGGAAATGATACATCATGCATACAGCTATGGGAAGCATATGTGATTCATACGAAAAAATTCACTACACGCGAAACATTATTCGCATGAAGATTAATGAGTAAATTTAAACATGTAGCAAACCTTAATTAAAACTTTTATTTTTTCTGAGAAATATATAAAAGGGAATGTATTCTTCTGAGGCAGAATTTATTATTTAACAAAAAACATTATTTATCCAAATATTCTTTCTGTTTTTATGGTTTTAATTTTTTTAGAAAATTCACCAGTTCTGAAGAGCACTTTACTCTATTAATGTCTTAAAAACAAGCATATGTAAAAAAAAATCTAAAACTGTTTTCATTAGGAAAACCATTGCCACCAGCAAATAATGCACTTGTACGAATTCAAAGCAGAATGAAGGCAAAAATCTACCATTGTTATCAATAAATGATATAGTTTCTTGTACGGATTCAAAGCAAAATAAGGGCGGAAAACTATCCATAGATCCATCACATATACACAGGCTCTTTATCCGTGTATTTGATTGCGCCTACATAGACTATCTTTACAAGAGAAATCTTTACTACACATATCCCACAAATGTGGCTTCTCTTTTGTATACCTCCTGTAGTGTCGAATCAAAAGGTTCTTTCTCAAGATTGCTTTGCTAAGAACCTCACAAGCATTAGGTTGTTCTTTTGTATAAATAAGGCGATAAAATGATAAATGGGGCTTCTTCGAAAATTTTCTTTCACAAAAAACTGAACTGTGTGGTTTTTCTTGCATATCAGGAATATATTGATTCACCAAGTCACATGTTTGAAAAAAAAATTAATTAATTTTTACATATTTGGCATACACAAATTCTATCATTTTTATGAATTTTATAATACTCTATTAAATTTGATTTTCTGAAAATTTTTATATCAAAAATTTCGTAACGATTTTTTTTTCTGCTATAAGAAATGAATAATAAATAGTAAAATGTCCTTGGTGTTCTTTCATCAGGTGAGAGCATGATGTTGTTTTATTTTGGGGGTTTTTGAAGCCTTAAAATGCATAGGCAGAAAATGAAGCGTATGGATCGTATCACCCGAAGAAAACGGAAATCAACGCAAAAGAGCGAGAAAGGTATCGAAAGATATATAATTTTCTTTAAATTGTCATTTTTAACTTTTCTAGCTGGTAAAAAAAGTTTTGGAACTTTGAATGATTTTGAAATGGAGAAAAAAAAAACATTGATTTTCTAAAAGTTGTCATTTGGGCAATACAATAGTCACGTGATCATTCCAAACCAATTTAAAGCGTATTTTCGAAAAGAAAAGAAAAAGATATCTGGGCTCGAGAAAAAGTTTTGGAGCACGAACAATTCTGAGATGAAAAAAAAAAACATCGTTTTTCTAAATATCGCCATATGCGTAATCTAATTGTTTCAGGCCGATTTAAACTGGATTCTCATGGGGGGGGGGGGGAACGAAGAAGAAAAACTCTGGCCATAAGAAAAAATTTTAGAACTTGATTGATTTTGAGATGGTCAAAAACCGTCACTTTTCTAATGTTAGTGATGGCGAAAATGAGCCATGTGAGAACAGGATGTTGTTTTTCTGTCGGATTGATACCACGTGACTTTAAAAGAAAGTAATAATGCTCTCACATGATACCTTGAAATTTGCAATAGCAGATTTCATTTTTTGTAGATTGTCAGTGGAAAGGTTTTTCTGCAGGGCAAATACAATAATGATTATCAATCCACTGGTGTATTTAACTTTTTGTAGCGCACAATAAATACATGCAATCTTCGAAATATATACTTTTTTAATTCAAATACACGTTAATTTAAGGAAATACTGGATTCTTCTCCGATGAATGACGTGGTATATATTTCTACGCTCCCGTCATGTGACTATTTGTTAAACTTTTTGGAATACTAGATATTTCCTTTCGGGCGTGCAATCGAAACAAAATGGATAGTTGTCAGGTGGATCTATTTTATTAAGTTGCATTTAAATAAATAGTTTTTGCATTATTAATTAAAAAAGTTGAAATTTGAAAAATACCTTATAAAATGAAACGCAATACTGAAAGTGAAATGCCTTACATGGCAATGGCGTACAATAATTACGAAATATTACTAATGGCCTGAATTCAGCATTTTTACTGAATCTATTGTGTCATCCTTGGCGAATTATTTGGCGATTAATCCCTGACATGCACTTAATAGCATCTGAAAATCAAATTTGTGTTTTAGACGCGTTCTCCCAAACCGACTAAACAAAAATTTGACACAAAACTACACTTATAGTCACAAAATTACGCATAAAATTTAGTATATTTAAGTCATTGCGTCTGTAAGTTACCGCATTTACATTTTTCTAAAAGTACAGACCAATAGACGATCAATCCCTTATTGGATTAGCTCAAAATCTGATAGGTGTCTAGACTATAGATGTTAATTTTTTGTATTGAATTTAATCGATCTAGCTCTCTTTGTTTTGTATTTACCGTGTTATTCGAACGGCCGCGCAGACAAACTTCCTCTGAGCGGATTTTACTCAAAATTAGCTAAAAAATCTACAAATTTGATATAAAAACCATATACTGAATTTCATCCATCTAGATCAAAGCGTTTTTTAGTTATCTTTGTCACAGACGGACGGATATTTTCTTAAAATGTGTTTTTCGAACACAGGGAGATCTAAAACGTAAAGATTCGTCAAAATCTCGAGTTCGAATTTTTTTTATGATAACTATAATCTCTCTATACTATGTATACGAGAAAGTAAAAAGAGTGAAGATATCGTAAAACTAATGAGGTCTATTCCATGCGGTTAACATGCATGGGTTTAAAGGTAGTCAGATTCGAACTTCAGATCTGAATAATTTCAGGCACCTTTTCGTAGCTGCAATAATTCAAAGTTATAAAAGTTTTCTTATCTTTCGGAACAAAAATTCTTTGTTATGATGAAACGCTAATTAAATATTTTTAAATTATTTTTCTACCTTCACTTGTTAATCGTTAACGCCTGCCACAGGGTTGGTTTTGCGTTCTAGGTCCATAAGTGGCGAAGATCTAGAGAAATTTTCCCGAAGTCTTATCGTAGTAATCATTTCAATAGGTAATATTTCTATAGGAATCTAACGGAAATTTTAACATCGTAAATGCGTGTACATATTTGCGAGACAAACGGTTCGCGAACCTTTCAATAAATTATTTTTACATTGAACCATGAACAATAAACAAAACCAGGAATCATCTCTTGCCAGTTGAAGATACACGTATTAGCACACGTTTTCACTCGAGGAAAATTATTTGCCCTGAGAATATATGGTGTTGTTGTTGCTACTTATAATACTTGTCATAGACAAGCCCGCTGATGAAGTCAGGGATTTTAAGTTGAATTTTAGCGTCTCTTGTTTCAGTAGGCCATCTAGGGCCAAGAGTGCGTGTTAGTTACTCACGCCTCACAGCCCTTTTTACGGGGCGGATTTCATTGATACATTTTTTACTCATCAATAGATCGTAATTTTGCTTTTAATCAGAGAACAATCACTTCTGATCCAGTATCCCCAGTGGTATTGTCTGAAATCGAAGGACTTTGTGGCTATGACAGATTTATATGTGCACGAGCCACCACATACACGGAGTCTTCAGCCGGCGGGGCTCGAATTCATAACTCAAGGGATGCGAATCCAAAGCCTTACCAACCAGGCTATCCCGGCCTGAATGTATGGTGAATATGGTCAACCAACTTACATAATGGAAAACAATTTTCATCGAAGTTTCTAACATATTCAAAAAACACAAAGCATAGATAACAAAAAATTCAGTTAAGATGTACGCAAATAAACACTCATAAAGTTATTCAAGTAGTGATCTATTATATGGCAAGAGCAGATTGTTATCACTAATCAAATAACATTACCAACGCTCAACGTCAAACAACTCTCAGTTTTAACTATGAAAAAATTCCAAAGGGAGATTAACTTTTTCGAACCTCGGATATTTATAATTTTCCAATAGAACGAGACATCATACGGAATTCTTCCGATGAATAAAGATAAGATCATAATTCTTGCATTTTCCAACTCTTTCCTTCTTTCACTAAGGTCAGAAGTCATTAATTTAGCGTCCATTAAAAAAATTTAATGGACGCTCGAGTTCAACGCTCTAAATTTTTGTTTCCTACCATAAAATTAATATGGCAGGGAATCGGAAAAGCATATTCGTAACAACGTCTTTCAAAAGTATTATTTTCCAAAAATTAGTTTCACATCATTTTAAAATTCAAAAAATATTTTTTTATTGATAATCTTTTAATTAACTTTTTTATCTTTTCGAATAATTTTTATTTTTTAATTTAAAAAATACTTTTCGATGTTGTAATGAAAATCAATTGTTTGTTTCATCAAATTATTTAAATCTTATTATCTTTCTCCTACAGTTAAAACTAGCATTAACAATATTTTCTTATTTGATGCGTATTAATTATATTAGGATTTTAAAATACCCACATTTTGATATTATACACTTTTTTAACATGTGTTTCTAACTCAAGCCCATTTAATGAAATGATTTTTAATTCATTTGATAGAATGAAATATTTTCTCGCGCCAACTTCGATGATAATTTATATTCTCTTAGTAATTTATATGTTGTACTTATGTTGCACTTATTATGCATGCCAAATGAATTCAGTTTTCTTATTTTTAGTAAGAAACGGCATTTTTGGAGGGAAAAAAATTCTAATGCCATAATAATTAAGAATAAATTTAAATTCAAAAGATAGATTAAAACTATAAAGAAGTACCCAAGGTATGGATATTACTGATATGTAACAATAATATATACTGGTATATAATCAAAATTCACAAATACATTTTAACAGTACAATTAGTATTTATAATTTTTCCTATAAAATTATTTTAAAAATTCGGCAGCTATCAAGCACCAAATAATTATATTCTAAAAAATAAAGCATCATTTATTGCAAATATAAAAGTATTTCAATAACTCATTATAAAATTTAGTTTAATCATCTAAATAAATCCAAAAGAAAAACTGTATAGTCATGTGAAAAGAAAAAACAAATTCACATTACACCAATCAATTGCTGCTTCCACCCAAAAACAAAAGAATAGTAATTTATGTGGCCTTATCGCATTAGAACATATAATATAAGAGAAGAGGTTTGAGATACATCATTAATATGTTAAATGATCCAATTACATAGAAATAATCAAAATATTCCAGCTTTCATTAACAGAACCCAAAATAAAAAATGAGTCATTTACTTTTCTCGTCAATTTTTGTTTCTAACAAGAGAAGCTATATAAGCGACCATTAATAAAGAAGTCGCTTTTGCTTTTGTAAAAATACACCAAATGACATAAAAAAAATCGACAACGGAAAACGGGTATCCATAGCAATTTCATAAAGTTGTCTTCTTTGTTTCCGATCCAATCCCTGACATCAATGTGTGTGTGCGTGCGTGCGTGCGTGCCTGTGTGTGTGTGTGGTTTACTAGTTAATTAAATGAGTCCAATACAAATCGGCCGGCGTTAAGTGATATATGTCAAATGTACCTAACTGGAGCTTTATAAACTATGACACTACATTTCATAAAGCTCCAACTTCATCAATTTTCTATCTTGGATAGGTGCAAATTGCAATCTAAAGAATACAATGCAATAATTAGAAACTGAACTTCAGTGGATTCAGAGCATATGGGGAGGTACACATGCAGAGAGATACATATCGAATGTTCAGTGTTAATTTAATTTTGGAATTCTTTGCACATCCTGTAGGAAGATAAAAACAAGATAACATGTAGCTAGTGACATTGGTAACTATATTTGTCATAAATTTTGCCCTCACCTGAATAAAATCCACTGACAAACAAACCAACAGCAAATTTACTATTTGAATGAAAATCACAATCAAATATTTCATAGAAATAAAAATGAGAAAAAAAATTCAAACAGCACATTGAGAATAATTCTCGATTCTTCTGATATTATTTTTCAATATAATGTTTTTTTTTCTTTCATAACAATTGTCTTTATTTCTAAATGATAAAGGAGCCAACTTGTTAGCAATATGCATTTTTTTTTTTTTTTTTTGCATTTTAAATGTTGCTGGTTATTAAATTAATTCAAAATCAAGAAAGAATGTGTTTTTAAGATAATTGTTTAATGAGATAATTTTGAATGCTTTTTTCTTGGGCATAGATCAAAATCTGGAGAAACTAATAATTTAAACAATACAAAGGAAGTTTTGCTTTTTTTTTAAAGAACAGTTTGAGTTGTAAATAGAATTTTGTTAAACAAAGTAAAATTAATAAGATCAAAAATATGATGCAGAAAAATACTATAGCAAATACACATATGTCATAAATGGCAGGTATTAGATTTCTTTTCATTAAAAATCCTAACTTGTACTTTTTTTTTTGGCATAAAGAAAAGAAAGATCATTAAAAAAAATTAACTCACATTTTTAAGGCAAAATTATAACAATTCACAATAATGCATATGAAAATTTAAGTTTCTTCTTAGATAATACGTGAATGCTGTCAATTCCAAACAAAAGATTTAAAGAAAGGAACAACAGATTGAAAGAATTTGGATATCAGAATGTCTTATAACAATTGAATGACACAACTGTACAAACATAAAAACTCTCTCATTTCTTTACTGAATTTATCAAAAGGCATTTGTAAAAATTTAAGAGGACAGTTCATTAGATTAAGCATTGCATTTTTATATATTTTTAACTTAACTAAATAAAAAAATAAATCATAATCATAAGTCAAACAAAAGAAAATGAAGATTTTTGAAAAAAACTGTCATTATTTTAATATAATTACAATAGTAAATAAAAACTCAAGTGTAATGAATATAAACTGGGATATTCATTTGATTTCTTTTTGTAATATTTCAATTAATTAAAAGAATTTCTTCTGAGTAAGAGCCTTTGAAAATCCTTCAAGTTTTTCTTTAGAATGACAAAACCAGTCTTGTGCAGTTTTCATTATTTCTAGGTCAGTAGCATTCCTAAAATGAATTCTTAAAGTTTTTGAAAAATAAAATATAAAAAACTGCAGTTAACAAACTATTATTCTTTGTAAAGAAACTTTTTTTAAATGGCAATGAATATATACTGAAAATGATGTTGATATAAAAAATAAAATCATCTTAGGATTTAATTCATATGGAAGTGCCTAGTTCTAAAGACAATATACACATAGCAACATATATTATTTTATTACACAAACAAGTCGGAAAATATTATTAATTAATTAAAGTTCAAAAAGTAAGAAAGGACATTTATTCTATTAATATCTAATAATAATAAAGAATGTGTGTATATGAGTTGCATCTGATGACATTCTAAAAAGCATATTATTAAATATACAACTACCAAATTTAGAATAGATATATTTTAAAAGATGGGACTCCAGGTAAATTGGAGAGATTTCTTTGAAATTTTCAGCAAAATTTTAACAAATTGGAAATTAATCAAAATTGTAGCATTTTTCCCATAACTCTGAGACTCTATTTAAAACTAATTTTTACACCAATAAAAAATTATTAATGGTCTTTTTTAATTATACTTATTTAATTGCCCTGCAATTCTTTTCATGATGATAATTTTTATATAATTTCAGCAACAGATTTTATTGTTACAGTGAAATTCAAACCAACTGTTTCCTTGTCTCATGAAATATTTAAATGAAATTTCTGTTGAAAGCTGAGAAAGGAAGAATATGTAAATCATATACACAGTTTACACAGAAAATCAAAAAGTAATTGCATATAAGAAAACATGCAATTTGAAACAGATTACCCAAACATTTAACTTTGTGAAGTCACTATGATGTTGAATAAAACATCATAGTAAAACAAAAATAAACATAATGCTTTTAAAAAACATGACTTTAATGTTTGTCATAATTTCATGCTCAAAAATACTTTACTGGGGGAATCATGAATATTAAATTATGTATAAAAGATTTAATTTAAACTAAATATAAGTGATATTCTCATGAAACCAGCTAGTCACCAAAGATAACTAGTAATTAAGGATTTAATTTAGCATGACCATGGTTCACAATAT
>JAPMOR010061303.1:0-20159 GCA_026543865.1 Argiope aurantia | reverse complement strand
AAAAAAACTGCTGAAGATCTTTGACTGAACAAAAGGAAAATACTTTTTTAAAAGTATCATTGTGAGATAAAATCTCTTTTGAATCAGAAATTAGTTTTGAAAGAAATAACAGCTGTTTGCTAAATTAATTTAGCTTATGTGAATTCTGAGCTACTAGCTGTTTGATTTCATTGAGGGATTTTAAAAGCAGGAGAAATGCCAGATGACATTTCTACCAACTAATGTAACACAAACAAATTGTTCTTGCATCCAATAAGGTTACTGGAGCAAGAATAATATAGTTTATACTACAGCATCATTGCCCATAATCAAATACACAAAATTAATTAATAGTGTGTACGAAATAAAATATAAATGCATTAAATTTTAAAATAAAATATTCTTACAACAAAAATGTCAAATGAAACATATAAAAATACAACATAAAATGTCCTTGTTCATTCATTGTTATCTTGTTTAATATTTGCAAATCTTTTAAATTGGAAGATAAAAGTAGACTTAAAATTTAAATCTAAAATAAATTAGTTTGGGTTCTCAACAAATTATTTCTTCTGTTCTTTACTCTGGTTGTTGCAGCTGAATTATTGAGCAGAAAATTTCCATTTGTGTAAAAAGAAAAGAAATGTCAGAAAAAAAATGTTTGTTAGGAAATTACTATTTGAGATTTTTTATATAAAAAATAAACATAGAAAAGTATTAAGTCCTCTAATGACTATACTGAACACACAAATGAAGCAATATACACTAATGAAGTTGTTTAATAATTTTAGTTCATTAATTTAATACCCAGTTTTTTAGGAAAGTCTACTTCAGAATGAATTTTTTACTGTGGAGCATAAACAAATGACAAACATGGTACTCTATTCACCAAACATAAATTTTTAGAAATATGGTATTGTGCAATAACTATATATGTTTACCTTTTTTCTATTTCAACATTACAGTTCAAAATTTTGTATGTGTTCAAACTGAATTAAAATGAGTTCAAGTGTTTTATTTGCAAAGAAACAAATAGATAATTTCTGAAGCAGAATTTTATGCATACTTTCTTTTTCTTAATAATTTTTAGAATGAATAACAAAGGCCTTTTGAAATTTGTTTTAAGAATGACATAATACAATTCTAATACAATATAAGATGAAATAATACATAAAATAGCAATTTTTTTAAGCTTTCATTAACATTTATCCAAACAAATGCCTTTCATACTGATCATAGAATAAGTTTTTTTGTGGTACTTAATGGAAGCTGCAGGTACTTGGCACAACAGAATATTTTAAATATATAATAGTAAGATAATGTTTATGGAAAAACAAACATTAAATTTGTTCCCTGGATTGGATTAGAAGTTGGGGTTTAATGAAATAAGAAACAAACTTGGCTATGCTGTACTAAATGTATGGTAAATTCATGTGATGGTAAATTTGTATGATGTAAAAAGCTAATCAACTGCAAAAAAAAAAAGAATATATTAGGATGATAATTTTCTCCAGCACTAAAATTACTGTATTGAAAAGGAAAGATCAACATAGTTTAAACATCAAGATTTGTTATCTGGAAGGATACCAATTCAAGTTAAAATAAAAGCCAATCTATTACTGAAATGAAATAGATGATTTTTCTAAAATACATTTGATTTTGCAATTAAACATACAAATTGAGAAACAAGATCTTTGATCTTTTTAAATTTCCTATTAAAATAAAATATTTTAGCTTTTTTTTTCACATATTGTATATTTCTTTGTATAAGCCAAGAAGTTTCAGAAGCATTTTTAATGCTAAACTACAAAATCAGCTAGTCTATAAAAAAAAATTAAAAAAAAAAAAAACATTGGTACATATTTGATAGCTGAGAATATATCAATCACTAAATAGTGGCAAATACAGCACTTTTTATTTTTACATTTATGTCTTAAATTTAAGAAAAAATGAATTTTAAGGAGGATTTTTTTATGTGTGAAAATAGATTCTCATATTTTCAAGATGGTTTATTATTGCTAATTTGTTGCATCTCAAAGAAGATTTATATAGAAATACTGAGCAGCCATACTATAGGAATTTTTTGTAAACAAAATCCATTGTAGTTTAAAATTTGCTGTATATGAACTTCTCTTCCAGCTCAACTTTCAAACAAACAATAAAATGGTGCAGAAAATAAGACTATCACAAATATAAAAGGTCATATACAAAACAACAAATATAGTCATACTTCTTTTAGTCAAAGATATACATGTGCTTAAGCAAATGTCTTGTAAAAAACATGAATTATAATAAATAATATTTTATATATTTATTTTTTTAAAAATGCAATCTGCTTATTTTGCAAAATGTTCAGTAAATGTATCTTTAATGGAAAATCCATCTACAAAAAAATTAAATAATTAATGTTATTAATATAAATAAATAAATGTCAATTAATATATTCCAAAAACACATCATAACTAAACATGAATATCTATTTTTCAATGGCAAAATGTTTTCAGAAACTTGTTATTTCAACAATTGATAAAATGTTCAGCTAATTATACATCATCCATTTGCTAAACAAAACAATAAGAGGCTTCAGATTATTTCAAAGGAAGTGCCATTTAGTCTATATTTTCCAAATTATGGATGATCATAGCCAAGATTGCACTTTTTATTAATTGAGCAGTAACAATTTAAGACAAGCATAGCAACAATATACAGGGTGTTTATTTAGTGCTGGACCCATTTTGATGTTTAATAACTCATAAAATAATGAAGATATAAACAAACTTATGGCATTTATTGATGGAATAACTCATATATTTTCCTTTTCAGGTTTGAATATTTTTACTTTTGTAAATATCGTCTCCGTTTATGGTTAATTTCAGATAATTTCATTTTCCAGTCTAAATATCTGTACTTTTCTAAATATCGTCTGCTTATTAATTGCATTTTTCTCTCTTTTGTTTTTGGCAACTATTGCAATGTTATGTTTACTTTTGATGTGTTTGTTCTATGTAGTACTTTTGTATATGATGTTTTATTCGAGCGGATATTAAGGAGAATGCATACACCACAAGAGAAAGCACAGATTTTATGGTGGTTCATAGAAACGAAATCGATAGTGCAAGCACAGAGAAATTTCAGAAGAATTTACCAAAAACATCCTCCATCCAAAAACGGCATCTTGCGGTGGAAAAAGAATTTTCCAGAAATTGGAAGTATCACAGATAAGAAACGTTCCGGACGTCCTTGCACAAGTGATTTTGATGTTGAGCGTGTGAGAGAGCCATTTTTACACAATCCTAGAATGCCTGTGAGATCAGCGGCAACAGAATTGTATATGCTAATTTCGACGGTGTACAAGGTTATTAAGAAAAAATTAAGACTGCGTGCATACAAAGTTCAAATTGTTCAAGTTTTGGAACCGAACGATAGGCCTAGGAGGATGGCCTTTGCAACAGATATGCTAAGGAGGATAGAAGATGATGCTGATTTTCTGACGCGCATAATGTTCTCTGATGGAGCATCCTTTCATGTTTCTGGCATTGTTAATCGCCATATGGGGATCTGAAAACCACCATGAATACCGTGAGGCACAAAGGGATTCCCCAAAGGCTAATGTGTGGTGCGGACTAATGCACGACCGAGTTATTGGGCCTTTCTTTTTTACAGAAAAGACGGTCTCATCAGTCGTATATTTAGACATGTTGGAAAACTTCGTATTTCCACAACTAGAAGAGCTTCAGCCACATGTCTTTTTGCAACAAGATGGTGCGCCACCTCATTGGGGTACCATCGTTCGTACTTCTTTGAATGGCCATTTTACAGGAAGATGGATTGGGCGAGGAGGTCCAATTCCTTGGCCACCCAGATCACCTGACATAACGCCCTAACATTTTCCTTTGGGGGTTTATAAAAGCGAACGTTTTCAGGAGGAGAGTGTCGAACATTGATGACTTAAAAGCCAGAATTACAACCGCAATAGGCTCTGTGGATGCCGACATGCTTGCCGCTACCTGGCGTGAAATTGACTATCGACTTGATATTCTCCGTACGACGAAGGGGGCACACGTGGAAGTTTATTGACAAGGGTCATGAAACTTTTTGAGTCTATTTAACCATTTATGTTATTAATTTTAATCTATCTTTATTATTTTATGAGTTATTAAACATCAAAATGGGTCCGGGACTAAATAAACACCCTGTATAATGAGGGGAAAAAATTACCAGTTTATAAGACTATTCAATTTAGCACAGTTTCATGTATTAGGTGATAATCCCACTAGTATAGAAATAACATTTTACAGCAACATTTATAATGATCAATAACCCTATCAGCAAAACAGCAAATCATCAATAGTAGAATTTAATTATTTGTCTGGCATATCAAATCATTTTCAGCCATTGCAAATATTTCATTGACTGCTATGCAACCAATGTCTATTTCACCAACTTCTTACAACTTAACTAATCAATAGAATTTAAAAGTTCTATTAAATTATTTTAAAATCAAATAATAAAACTTGCTGATAACATTCAAATGGTTACTTTTTTTGCTTAAAATTCCCTAAGATTACTATTTACTTTCAGTAATATTGTTGAAGCAATTCATTTTTCATATTTATAATACCAAGCTGTCACAAATATAAAAGATCCCCTCTACACACACATACACATGCACCCTTTTCTCATTAAGATATAACAACTCATAAGCTTTAGTTGGGTAGCCTTTTTAATGGTTACAGATTTGTAGCTCGCAAACACTTAATGTTATAAAATTTATCAAAATATCATGCATACAGTAGCACACAGAATCAGGTTTGTAATATTTGGTTTAAATAATATATGAATTGCTTACATTTAACATATTTAACTATATAAAACAATAAAATAATCTAAACCATAAAAAGCAATAAACAATTTAAATAATAAAAAGAAATGTTTTAATATTATTTTTAAGCTATGTTTTAAATATCCCAATAAATCATTACCTTCAATTGTTTGACAGTGTAGCTCTGAATTAGAACACAAATTTCTATTGTTCGCATTTTCATTACTTGTATTGGATAAAAGGGACCCTTGAAGCATCTCCAAAAAATGAATTAGATTCTGAATGGATACTCAAACTATTTCTTCTAATGTTTTCACTAGATATCATAGCTAAATTATTATGGAGAAAATTTTCATCTATACTTGCATATACAGACCTGACTGAGAATGAATTACAGCTGACTGATGATGAATTCAGATCAACTTGTGATAATAATGAGTTAACTTCCATTCTCAGTTGTTTCAGAGAATAATTATCTTGAATTTGTTTCAATTTCTTCAAACAATATTTCTGGTTGATGACTGGATACAATCTCAAAGGCTTTCAAAATTTCTTCAGCAGATTCATCAGTACATGAAAGAGAAAGTAAAAATGAATAGAAGTAAATATTTCAAGAAACCTTTTACTAAAAATAAAAAGTAATTTCATAATATTTATGATAAGATATCACAAAAATTATCTCAGAAATGAAAGACAATAAATATTTACTTGTCCAATGATTTCTTATATAGCTGATAATTGTACAATGTAACCATTATTTCCAGTATGGACAGTATCAGTAAATTTACAACATATCACATTCCATTTTAATTTTTTTTTAAAGATATTAAGAGTCAAATAGTATAACATGCATGCATGTTCTACTATTCCCACAGTATTAATTTACAGATAATAACTGGAAATATTGGGAAAGAAGCATAGAAAGTTAGATATGCATACTCTACCTGATATATAAGTAATTAAATTCAAGATTTTATTTGGAAGCTGGAGGCTGTTTAGAAAGTTTCAATCTTGCTATTTATAATAGAGTCAAAGAATGAAAGCTGAAGTGTCGAATTTTATCATCTTCAATATGACAAAACTTAAAGATTACTTAACCATAAAACTATAGAGTAAAACTGAACAAATATGTGATACATTTTCCTTATAACAGAAATTTATTATCTTTTAAATTGCAAACACCTCTATTCATTCTTATTATTCACCAGTCAAATACACTGATATCCTGAATAATAATGTCATAAAAAGCATTTAAACATGTCAGTTTACGATAGAATTTATTACCAGCAGAAATAAAATAATTGCAATTATTATTGTAATGTATCAAATTTAAAATGAATCAAGAGTAGATGCTAAAATCATTATTTTATAAAAATAAGAGGCTTATGAACACAGCCATTCATTATTTAAGTTTGCTTTAAAAAACAACTATTTAAGACAGTTTACTTAACTAAAAAAACTAATTTATTTGACTATTTAAGACAGTTTAATTTATTTTGACTGCATTAAGATACTCTTTAAAATACTGAATCAGCATATAGTATTAACCTTCATTCCATCTTTGGAAAATTTCATCTTTTCATCCATTCTATCTTTGGAAACTGGTAAGATACTTTTATTAAGAACATTATAACTAGTAACTAAGTGTTTGGACAGTGTATTCTTTAAAGAAAATTTCTTCTTGTAATATATACATAAAAAGTTTTAGATCGTTCTTCAGCATATTGCTTATGGACATGGGCATTTGAATATTGATTTTTGTAGAATTGAGCGCTACATAAGTTGCATGTATAATCCATTTTACATTAAATACATACAAGATAAGATAAAAAAATTATCAATGGCGAACCTTTATTAATCCAGTACTGATAGCTTGCCAACCTTCTATGATTGCAAGCTATCTAGTGACGTCATATGACCATAATTTGGAGTTTCTGATATAGGTGCTTCAATCAATTCTGGTGACTTACAGTGACGTAGAGAATAAATAAATATTATACTAGTGTACCTTGAATTATGAATTGCTAATTTATTGACAGTTCTATCATGGATTTTTGCTTGTTAAAAGTTTTGATACTTTAATGTTGATCAGTGCAAATAATTAAGAAACTTATCTAAATTTAATTTTTTTATATATATAGCATGTAATTATATCAAATAATTATTTATGCTAAAATAATTCTTCATGAATTTATTTTAATCTCTTATACAAAATCACACTTTGTATAAGAATAGAATTTCTTATACAAATTTTTATACATACATTCATTTCTTTGAATTACAATAGAAAGTTAAAGATTCTAAAACTTAAAGCCTTTCCCATAAAAAAAAAAAAAAACTAAAGTATCTAACACACTAAAATAACCATTAATATTCCAGAACATAAATAAATGAATATATACAAGTTTATTCAGGAAAAATGGTGACAGGGTGAAAATTTTTATTTATTACACTCCCACTTACCTAGACATTTGGATCTTTGGATCTTCCCTTTTCCTTGCCCTCATCTTGCCCTCACTTTAATTGAATGCAACAAAATTTGGTTAAAAAATTTTTAATTTTAAATATATGTATTAAGTTATACAAATCAATAATCTAAACTATACATCAAAAATGCATTATATATTAATATTTTACTAAAAATGTGCCTTTATTTATTATTAAGTTAAATTATGGCTTAAAATTCAAAGAAAAATCAATCAGATAATATGGGATATTTCAAAAAAAAAATGTTTAGACAGAATTCAAAATGCAACTTTAAATTTTTCTGTTACAACAAAGAACTAATTCTTGCTTCTTTTTTTTTTTTTTTCTCTCAATATATAATATTTTATTCTTTCTCTTTTTTTATATATATTTACCATTAATGGTGCTTCATATTTTTTTGTGTAAATCTATATAATTATGTCTTGTATAATTTCAGGATCAAAGAATAAAAGTTACATTATAGGACTGTAAAATAGTTGAGATATTGTTGCAGGATTATTCATAAGCATTTTCTGCATTCTATTTTCCATACCAGCAAACAATGAATTATTAATCAACATCCAGGAAAATCCAACCAAAATTCAAAATATTATGAAAAGTAAAATATGACTTTGAAGTGGTGTTTGATTTGACTGTTGCCTATTTGCAAATCTGATTGGCAAATTCTGATCAATGCACTTTTACTATCTACATAATCTTTAACTATTATATTTTAAAAAATTAGGAAAACTTGTTTAAAAATTAGTTCAGCTCTTTCAACCAAGCACTTTCTTCTATTTCAAGAGCCTTTTCCACTCTAATAAAACTGATTTTTAAGATGTGATCTATAAATTTTAAGTATTATGATATCTCTACAGTAACAAATTGATTTCCCGTTATGAAAATTTAAGATACCCTGCAATGCTCATATTTCAAATTTTAACAATACAGCCACACATAAATTGTTTGAAACACGTATTATTAATGCACATTAAAGTAATGAATTTTCCTTACAAAAATACTCTAATTATAATAAAAATGTGTAATGCGTTATTTATTCAGATATGAAAAAGATGTCACTACTTGGTAAAAATGAGAAGAATAGGAAAAAACAATTTTAAGAAAAGCTAACTGTAATAACATAAGAAGAATTATTCAGATTATAGAATGCTGCTGAAGCAAAATTAAAAGTAAAATAAGTAAAAGTAAATATAACTGTGAAAGAATGAAGTATAGTATATAGGATGGAAGAAAAATCAATTTCCCTTTCCTGGACAGAGTATCTAAAATATTCTTAATGTGCTAGAAAAGCACATTTTCATGAACATATGCTAGGATAATGAATATAACAAGCTAAGAAATCCTAAACACTCATGGATTAACACATTTGAAAACTTTAAACAGCACAAAAGACAGTATATTTCATATAACAGAGACCTTATCAAATTTTTAATAAATGATTTTGTTACAGATGAAGCAATTTATTTAATAGTAGATTTCAATCATTATTTAAATTTTTATACAGATTTCCTTTTTTTAAACAAATATCTGCTCTTTTTTTTTTTTTTTTTGACATTTTTAGAAAGTTATTACTTAAAAGGTCATTCCATCTTAAAATAATAACAATAAACATGATTTGAATTCCTTAATCTCAAATTTTAATGAAACTTGGCATGTTTGCTTCATGAACATGAGTAAACATGAATTTCCCCCCTTTTCTTTTGCTAAATCTCAAATGGTTAAAGTAAAAATATGTAATGCTAATGTAAAAAGTTAAAGTTTCAAATGGTTACAGTTTTAGAAATTAAATTATATCTTTCTTATTTACCAATCAAAATAAATACTATTTTTTATGAATATTCATCAATTTGTAAAGAATCAATAAAATTATTTATCAAACTAACAAATATATACACAATGACAGATTTAAAAAAAATCATAGTTTTATTTACATATTCTTTAAAACAAAATACGTTCTATACTAAATAGAGTATTGTCCAAGGGTTTGTTTCCCCCCCACACACACACACATTGAGAAAATATTATGCAACCCAAGAATAGTCCAGATGATGTCAAGTAGCTTGCAAAGTAGATGCACAGAACTACTTAAAACTAACTATAATATTTATATAGGAGAAATACATGAGAATCAAATGTTGCATGGATAATATCCTCCTCTAAAAAAAACTGTGATAATTAATCATAATTGTTTATTACAACTAACACTGTAAATTTGGTTTAAAGAAATTGGATTTAAAAAAAAAAGAAAGACCATTTTTAATTAAGGTTGAATTATAATGCTTGTTAGAATAGAAAATGTATTATTATAAAATTCAAGATTAAATATTTCAAATTTTAAGTTTATTGTTCTTTAATTAAGTATTCTTGAACTTGAATGAAAATATATTAAGCATTCTTGAGGAAATTGTAAATATGCATTATTTATAATTCATTCAATGCAATGACAAAAGGATTGATATAAACATGCATCTTCTTTTGGGGGGAAAAAAATTATAGTGATAGTCTATCAGGGTATAAAATCTTTATTGTGACATCTTCTTTTGCATACATTTTACTATCATACTGAAATATTATAAGTGTAAAAAATACAATAAAATATTTAACAATGAAAAACAACACAATAAAATAAAACATTTTGAATCAAAAGTTATTGAATTTGACCATTTTAATATAACATTGCTGAACATGTTAAGCAGAAAAGAATTTTGGCAAGTTAAAATGTTTATATCCTAAATGACAAAAATATAAGAAGATTGCAAACATATTTTTTTAAAGAAATATCTGAATTACATGTATAATCAAATACCACAAAATAAAGTATAAAAAATAAATAATACACATATTTATAAAAAATAAAAAATAGCATTTATATGAAAATCATATTAAAATACTACAAAGGTAAAAAATATAATAAATAAAACATTTAGAATCAAAAGTTATGGATTTGACCATTAAATATAACATTGCTAAACATGTTAAGCAGATAAGAATTTTGGCAAGGTGAAATGTTTATACAATAAATACCAAAAAGATTACTACAACTTTAGCTTTTCTTTAAAGAAATATCTTAATTATATGTATAATCAAATACCACAGAATAAAAGTATAAAAAATAAGTAATACACATATTTATAAAAAAAATAATAAATAGCATTTATATGAAAATAAAAATTTAATATATCAGAAAAACAAATTTCAAAAGAGGAAACAGTAATATTCGTACTTGACAACCACATTTTTCAATTAATCAATGAGGAAATCATAAGCACTTAACATTTCAATTGTGAGATATTAAAAAGCCATCAATCTGCTTCCATCTCATCTTCAAGATTTAAAAGTTGTTTTATTTTTGCCTGTCCATAATATGCATGTTTATGACCTCTACCAAATGACCGGCATGATTCCAACTGTATAAAATTTAGATTTGGACAATTCTGAATTATCGACTTTACTGTAGACACTGTCACTACAGTATTATTTAAATCCAAACTTTCTAAATTTTTTAGACTATCAAGTGAAACAAGTGACTTGAACAAATGATTGATGCAACTTCCCTTCATTTTAGAAACATCAAGAGCAACTAAACTGTGACCCCACTTTTTTAGGACATTGGCAAACCCATGAAGTTCATAAAGTCTTGTATTAGAGACATAAAGCCTTTCTAAGTTATTAGCAGGTAAAGAACAAAGAACAGTAGATGTTAATAATACACATCCCCTGATATCAAGTACTTTTAAGTCTGGTGATTTCATTAAAAGTTTTCGTAAATGCCCGTCTTCTATGAAACAATCGTTTTTACTTGCATGAGTGAAAGTGTCTAAATGTGGAAAACCTGAGGTAGACACAGAACTGCAATTCTGCATCAAGACAGGATGTCCCAAGCAAAGAACTTTAAGTTTCTTCAGACCATTTTGCATGTATTGAATTGGGAAAGAATTACTACCACCACGTAAATTCTGGGCTTTCAGACATTCTAAATTTGGGCAAGATGCTGCAACAGTAATGAATAAATCCCTAAAAGATATTATACTTAAATTTGAAATATCAAGACTAATTAAATTAGATCCACGAACATTTAAAAAATTTTGAAATAATTTAAAAGGAAGTTTGGGTGGATATAATGAGTATGTTTCAAGAAAAATTATATCACATAGATCAGGGCAATGATTAATAAGCTCAGAGAGAAACTTCCATTCCTCTCTCCCCACTTGTTCAGTTACTTTAGAAAAGTTGATGAATTTTAAACGAGGAAGGTTTTCATAAATAAGTTGAGCTTCACTGCTTGTAAGAGTTCTTTTTCTATAACTGAATACAAGCGATTCAGTATTTTTTAAGCAGCCCATCTTACAGTATTTTTTTAAATCATTTAGTGATAGAGTACCATCAAATGTGTGCCATAATGAACTGTCCATGCATATTTCTTTCCAATATTGGCATACATTTGCAATGCTACGAATGAAGTTTCGCTGCGTTTCGGTTTTCAAATAATATGCGAATATTTGGAGAAGAATTTCTCTTGGAAGGTTATTAATATTGGTCATTATTAATTATCACTTATATACTACAAACTTGAAAAGTTTGTTTACAATAGGGGGTTGATGAGTGCTTTTACTGGCTTACGCAACAAGATAAAAGACTGTCATATTCAAGAGTTGTTGAAGAATATGTTAGCTTATTCTGCTATAGTAATATTACGGATTTGGCAGTGATTATAGATTTATTATGGTAATATACAATGCATAGTCGAAGAATATCTTCACTGACTTATCCTACTGAAATTCAAACTTTGTCAATCTGATACACAACAGAGTTTATTTATTATTTTCCCCGGCAGTTTTAAATGAGTTGAGATGTTTGAAGTAAATTTGTATTTATCAATTTCTATTCTTACGGTTATGACAAGATTAGGGATGACGAATATTTTACGAGCGGTTATTACGTAACCAATATCATAAAGTCACAAATACCAGTGATCAATACTTTTCAAAAAGGGGTGTGATTCAAATCCTTAATACCATCTTACTGTTGATATTTCGATTACAGGTTTTGGATCACGATAGAAAGTAACAATCGATACGATATCACTGAAATCTATCGGAGCGGTGAATTCACTGGAAAGTGTGAAGTCGCCGCTCCACTTCCGATATTCGCATTTGATGCACTATTCCATGCAAATCATTTTTAATTGCTGTGACTTGACTTTGCATATACTCCGTTTACTACTGGCCCCATCTATTGGTAGAATATAGAACTAAATTAAACAATTTAAAGAAACGACATATATTTAATTCAAATTTTTCAGAAAATGGTTTACTCCAATAAAGAAATTAAATAAACAGTTTTGAAAAAAAAATTTAAGAAGTTAGCTGAAATAGATAAATTAATTCAATCACACGTTACTTAAATTAGTAAATTAAGTATTAATCACAATTAATAAATTTTATATTTAATAATAATAATTTTTAATAAGTAATAATTTTTAATTAATAATATGATTGAAATAACAGATATTTGGAACAAATATTTAAAATTAACAATAGCAAAATTATTTGTTATTCAAAAAATCGTGGATTATGCATCTTTAGACAAGATTCCACTGAATTCGAAATCGGGTTAATCGGCAAGAGAAGGGATATGAGACAATTAAACAAAATAATGTGTTCAGGTTTTTGCTACGAGCATGCTCTAACATTTTCCCAAAACAATGCATCAGTGACTAATTATCTTTGCTGTGGAGTACTGATGTTGCCTGGGGTCATAAGTCCTTTTATTAGCTCTCATTAGTTATTTTTAGTGCTTAACAAATGTTACTATTTCTTGTCTCCCAGTCATATTTAGTTTCAAAAAGTGCTATATTTCCACAGTGTTTTTTCGATGAATGGTGCATAATACTGTGACGATATAGCAGTACACTTGCGATATCTTAAAGAATAAAATAAGTAGGTATTTTGTGCCAGTAAGGCGCGATTTCTATGTTTTCATCATCCATATATTTCCATCTATTCCGTTTAGATGTATTTGTTTTAATCATCTGAAACATCTATCAATATTACATAACCAATTCTCAATTGAATTCATTATCTAAGTATTATACATATGAAAACCCAGCCTAAATATTCTCACGTTGCTACAAAGCAGGACGTTAGTCAAACAAAAGTCACATCGGATTTGCATAATAAATAAAACTCTTCCCATCCATTAGGGCTTGGTTGATTCCGGGCCGGATTGTCAAATAGGCAAAGTAAACCGCATAGCATCAGAGAATCCCGAAATTTCCATATATTCTTTTGCCATATTTTCTGATTCTATAAATTTCATACTAACATTTAATTTACAAGGAGCATGCACTCGAACTGATTTATATCAAGTGTAAACAGAATGCTCAAATATTATTCTAATATTCCTAATTATTTTTCGTATTATGTTGCTTAAAAATTGTATGCCTTATATTTAAAAAATAGTTGTTAGATTATACTGAAAGTTTTTTTTTTCCTTTGTATTTTAAACATTGTTTTAAAATTAAATTTTAGCTTTTTTCATATGAAATGTATTAAAACATGCTCATTCGAAAGGATCCGTAATTAAATGTTTTGTTAGATGAAATTGTTTACACATATAATTAAAAGCGGTATAAAAAATATTTGGTGTAGAGATTAGATATAGAGTCTAGATATTAGAGATTGAAAGAGGATGTCTCGGAAGAGTCTTTGCCTAAGGGCCCTTATCACACATGTCTTATCTGATCCTGTGTGATACCCGGTATCACTGTATCAAGTATAGATTGATACTAATGCCTTTGTACTTGATACAGCCCATAGCCGATTGTTTCCAGTCAGATTGAAACCAGGTAATTGATCAGTATTGAATATCATACTTGCACCAAAATTAGTTTGAGCTGATACTCTATTTTGCAGTATCGGAAATAGATTAATGTATTCGGCTTTACCTGGCTCTTTTATCTTATAATTTTACATTTAATATATTGAAAATTAACCTTTTTGCAGTCAATAAGTATTAAAAAACTATCTTTTAATAGAATTTTATTTTCTCTTGCCTCCACCTAAATTGTGCATTACCTATGGCTTTGGTTGTTAATTTTAAATTTGTATTTCGTTTGGTTTTTAAAGCATATTTATGAAAAGTAAGGACTTTTTAAAATACCGAAAAAGAGAGCTCAATTTTTATATTTAAATATTTCGTCATGCATTTCTTAAGAAAATATTTATATTTTTACTTTTAAAAATATAAATATTTTTACTTGAAATTTATTCTCCAGCACAGATTTCAACACATTTTTTTACCTAATTTCCAACAATAAATAAAATCATAGCCCAGAAATTCACATCGTTATTTCATTAACTTTTGCATTCGGATGGTCCCTCTCACTCACTATTCAAGACAGTGCATCACTTTGACATTTTATTTATTCAATTTTAATTGTTTAAAAGGCTTACAAAATGGTAAAAAGACTTGAATTCATTTTTTTCAGGTAAATTTAACTTATAACAATTGCATACGTTTATTTTTTAGTGTAATAAACAAATCCATGTATTAAGTGAATAATTATGCATCGAATTACTTTTCCCGAGTGCAAATATTCATACGCATGAATTTCTTCCATATTGCAAAATTTAGAAGAGAGACGAACCGGATATTTAGGTTTTTAATAGTGCTATGACATGCTTGGAAACTATGCACAGGGGGTTCCGCGTTAGGCTTGACCACCTAACCTGACATATGCCTTGCACCCCAGGGCCCACAGTCAAGAAAGCAGATATAGGCTCTGTAGGCCTTGGTCCTCATGGACTGTCGTGCAACTGAATTTAGTTTAATAGTGCTATGACGCTATGGAATTGTCTCCATTAGGACGATTCATCTACACTAGGTATGACGAATATTTTAAGAGCGGTTATTATTTAACCAATATCAAAAAGTCACAAATACCAGTGATCAATAATTTTCAAAAAGGGGTGTGATTCAAATCCTTGACATGATCTTACTGGTGATATTTCGATTAAATGTTTTGGATCCCGATAGAAAGTAACAATCGATACGATCTATCCAATGGAAGCTCTCAAACAAGAATTCAATCCGTGAATGGGTTGAAAAGTGAACGGACCGGTTATTCGTAGAGTTATCGAATCATTGAATAGCATATCTCTGAAAGTGGAGCTATCACAGGAAAGTGCTCAGAATTGTGAAGTCACCGCTCCACTTGACTTTCCGATATTCGCATTTGGCAATGCGTTATCCTATGAAGATCATTTCTAATTGCCTGTGACATGACTCTCTAATGACATACATTCTTTCACTCTGTAGGCGCCATCTATTGCCAGAATATAACTAAAGCGAAAATTTTAAAGAAATGGCTTTTTCTTAATTCAATTTTTCAGAAAATGGTTTACTCCAATAAATAAAATAAATAGTTTTTTAAAAAATAAAATTAAAAAGTAAGCTAAAATAGATAAATTAATTCAATCACACGTTACTTAAAATAGTAAATCTAGTATTAACTACAATTAATAAATTTTATATTTAATAATAATTAATAATATTTAATTAATATGATTGAAATAACAGATATTTGGAACGAATATTTAAAAATAACAATAGCAAAATATTTGTTATTCAAAAAATCGTGGATTATGCATCTCTAATGTACACAACAAACAGAAAAGTACAAGAAATAAAATAACAAGCCTTTGATTTCAGAATTATGAATATGATTCAAACGATTTTCCAAAATCAAATATAACCAATATTCTTGGCGAATCATCTGGTCGTCTGAGGCGACAAGTAATGAAAGCATACATTTTCATGAAATTACTGTAAAAAAATGAGCCTAAAATAAATCATTAACATACTAAATATGTTAATAGAATGTAGCTAAAATGTTCAATGTTTTTAAAAAAAGAGATGCCATAAGAGGAATGTCTCGGGCTAAAACAACAAAACACCTGAATCCGAAACAATTAATCCTACAATTTAAAAAAAAAATCTCGAACTGTGATTAAAAAAAATAACATAAAAGTAGCTAAAAACTTAACAAAGTGTGTAACATGTTTACGAGCGAGTTGTGGGAGCAGGTCCAGACAGATAATTCTATATTTGGGATGCAAGAAAATTAACAATGCTTAATATTAATTGCACCTTTTTAGAGTTTATAGTATTACTTGCAAAATTTAACCCATTCATCAAACAACATTTGGTCCATTCTGAAGAATTAGAATAACGGTTTTCAATGATCAATTGCTTTTTGCTTTGACTAAATTAGCTTTCTTTATTAAATTTATTAATTTCTCTTCAGGCACTTCCCAATTGCTTTAAATGGAAACCATTGCGAACAATTATCAGTTTTTCGAAGATAAGTGCTATGTACAAGAATGATACATTTGTTTTGAAACAATAAAAGACTTCAAAATTATAAAAAAAATTTCAAAACTAGAACTGAGAGCGTATTAGAAGAGAAAGAAACCGGGTAAGTGTGGAGGGTAAGAATTCTACATAGCAAAGATATAGAAACACTCAGGCATTCAACTAACAGAATTCTAAAGCGCAGTATATGCATGAGAAACTGGGAATTGATTTTAATTTTCGGAGATATTTCAACATGACCTTCTCTTTCAAATTCATTGGAATGTGTTTAAATCATATATTTTTTGCGATTTCTTCTATTGGGTGGTACACATTAAAAGGGTATGTCAAATATTTTCTTTCAAACCTACAGTAAAAAATAAAGCAAAAATGGCATCTCAAGCATGATGAATCACAAGATATCAAAATTAAATTTTCTAACTTTAAGATGCTTGGAACCGAAATATAAGAGATTAAAAAAAGTTACTTAATTTTTATTAATTTTAGCCATTGAAATTATTTCTTATTCAATTTAATTAGATCTTATAAATAACGCGAGAGATATATTCAAATCCAACATACATGGCGGTACTATACATTAGCATTATTTTTCAATTCCTACTATTAGTTCACACTCTCCTTATATATATTTATTTATATATCTTGTTCAAATTTTCAATCGTTAGTAAAATACTTTTTATTCATCCACTCAAGTTCAAATACATTTTTTTAAACTTGTAGGGGATGACGCTTGATGTTAATACAGTTTTTCAAATATTAATTCACTAATTAAATTTAATTAATTAATTTTAGTTTTATATGGGTGAAAAAATAGACCAATAGATGGCAGCGCGATAGCATCATATTGACTACTAAATCATTTTTGTTGTTAACATTATTTTAAAACTAAAAATAATTTTTAAAAAACTTGCATCAATGAACGACATATCAGAGGATATGATCTTTTTATAGACTTCTGATATAGCTTATACAGTTCAAAAAATTTGTCTTATATAAGATATTTAGCAGGATATAAATTTAGGAATAAATACCGTTAGTGGCGAAGCATGTAGATCGCTGGGAAAAAAATTTATAAAATATAAAAGTGTAATTTTTTAATAAAAAGTAACTAAAATAAAATTTTTCTTTGTTGACCTAGAGTAGGAATTAACTTTAAAAAATGTTTTTACATTACTTGTTTTTTCTAAATATAGAAATCGGATTTTCCTTAGAAATAGCAAAGAAAATAAACCGATTTTAAAAATGAAAGAAAGGGACAAAAATATTTATTTTGTGGAGGAGCCGATTTCATCTGGCCAAATATATTTCTCTTTTTTTATTCATTATAGTCATTAGTTTTTCGAGGAATCGAAATTTATCGCAACTTGAATAACCCTATATTTTATATATAAATCAAATGTCATTCATAAAACCATGATAATTGAATTAATTCATTTACTTAAATATAAATTAGTAAACCGATAAAGATAAGAAGGGAATTATTTTCCAATATAAATATTTGTTATCACAATTTAACTCCCTTATTTATACTTGGCTCAGTATGGCCAAATATGGATCTTACACCAATAAACCACACAAACCAAACCAAACCTTATTTAAACCTTAAACAAGTTACATTCAAATTTTGCCTCATTTCTAAAAATATTGACTTCAGCGATTACCGCCACATCTACAGATGTTTCTGAACATTGAAAACAAGAAAAAAATGAGATGTTATTTTAAACTAAACTTAGATTTCAAATAGCCGTTTTATACAAATTGTATTAGCGATGGCCGTCAGATTTGCAGATGTTTCTGTACATTGAAAATAAGAAAAGAAAAAAAATGAGACGGCATTTTTAACTTAGATCTCAAACAGCCATTTTATTTTAATACCAATTATCCCTTCGCCGCTACAAAAGCTTGAATCTTACGTTAATGATTTTACTAGCTTGCTAAATGAATTAAAAATCCCTTATTGTATTCGAATTTAAACAAATTGCACACGACATTTATTATATAAATTTAGGAAACGATTAGTTTGTCGGCGAAATGCAAATTTGTTTTGGCTTATTTATATTTGCAGTTTAGTTAAAATAATTTAACTATTTATCAATGTACATTCTTAAAGCTGTGCACAATTAGGACACTACACACAAATAGCAAAAGGAAATAAAATATTTTGTAGGGTTAAAGTACCGCAATCAACTAAGTACTAGATCCCTCTCTTGTATGGGATTGCCTTCGTGACATTCAGTAAGTTGAGAAGTAGGTTTGGCCGAATATTCCGTGTCCTAGACTAACTGTCATTTCAGATTTGGGTGAATAGCGAAGAGAACAAACTTCAGACATAAATGCTTATGAACAACGCTGATTCTTCACTTTACAACGTAAAGATGGCAATTATATAAATAAACTACAGCTATATATATTATACATGTCACGGATTTCTTTTTTATCCGGGAAAATTTTTGAAGAGTTAAAATTTTTTTAAATGGTTTAGTTTAGTTTAGTTATATTAACGTCCCGTTGTAAAGCAACATTAAGGCTATTTTGGGAAGGACCTTGTAATTTTGAACCGCGGTGAGATGATGCGGTTCAAACGGTTTTTTTAAATGGAAAGAAATTATTACACATTAAACTAACTTGTATAAAATAATAATAAAAAAAAGAGCATTTGAATATCTTTCCTCCGAATCGAATGGTCTGTTAAATCGGCATTTATTTCATTTTTAGTTAAAATAATTAAAAGTAAAAAATAATCTTATTTTAATATAATCTAATTTTTGGATAATAATCTAATTTTTGGATAAATCTTCACAGGTCTTAATTTTTAAGCCATCCTTTAAAATTACATTATTTTCGATTTCTTTTTTAAGTTTGTTCACTTTCTCACCAGTAACCCACTTCTCTAAGTATTCCGTTATTACTATGTTTTTTTATGTTCCTCATAAAAATCCTATAATCTAATTTTTGAATAATAATCTAATTTTTGGATAAATCTTCACAGGTCTTAATTTTTAAGCCATCCTTTAAAATTACATTATTTTCGATTTCTTCTTTAAGTTTGTTCACTTTCTCACCAGTAACCCACTTCTCTAAGTATTCCGTTATTACTATGTTTTTTTTATGTTCCTCATACCAATCATAAGTTTGGATGGATCGATGGCAGCTTGTAATTTGTTTTTAATATTAACTTTGTCAGTTTTAACTTTTGGATAAATCAAGGCCATTGGGCCTTCATCTCTCTTCCTGCTTTTTGATCGAGATTTACTTCTTGCATTATTTGTTATTTCTGCATAACTTTCCATCTTTAGTAATTCTTTTGGTTTTTGTGCAATATCTAATCTTTGTAATTTCTCCTCAACTAATCCACATTAATTTGTGTCGTTAAAATAATTTTAGATTACTTGAATTCAATGAACTTCCTAGTTAAAATTTTATTAGTAAAAACAAAGGCAATCTGAGGCAATTAAATTTGCTTCTCCCAACTTCTAACAATTCAAAGCAAACGTAA
>JAPMOR010061300.1:42698-56085 GCA_026543865.1 Argiope aurantia | reverse complement strand
TCTGAATGAGACAAGTGATAAGGAATATTTGTAATTAGAAAAACTGAATATTAACTTTGATACAATGATATCACAAGTGAAAGGAATTTAAATACAATATTACTTCTAGACTTCCTACATTATCCAAAATTGATAGACCGCATGAATCTGCTTAGTATACAAGACAGATCTTATTATCCTCCATTGTAACAATTGAATTAAGCATTCCTTTCAAACAAAAAACGATTTTAATTTATTTTCTTCGAAAACATTGTCACTTCCAGCGAGATCGATCAGTAAATCCTTGCTCAGAAACCAGAAGTGGCCGGTTCCTTTCAGCAAGCTGGTAACATCCAGCTGGGCCACCGCATCCTCAGAGGGTCATAATTGATAAACGATTGCGTTCCTACGGGAAGACCTGTCTATAAATCTGCCGTTCCGGAGCGAGTATGCTAATGGCAACAATTCTTTTTTCTTTTCTTCGTCAATCTGACCTGGTCACCTGTTGATTTAGTTTCACGCCCTCCCCGACACAACAGTGTTCTGGAGAAAGTCGGATGATTCACCAAGGACGAGTCGTCAATCTCGAGCCTTGGGTGGTTTTTGTCTTTTGTTTCACTCTTGCTGTTTATCGCAGAGACTTTTGTGCTCGTCTCTTTTGGTGGAGTGACACTTTGACCCTCGGAATTCATTCATCAATCCTGATCAGGGAAATACCGGGAGGAACTTGTATAAAAGGAAACGTTCTTCCAGCTTCCGACACATCTCATCTGGAGCTAGCATCTTCAACAGGCAGCAAGCAGTCATGATTTCAGTAAGTACTTACAATGTATCTTTGCTAGCGCTATTGGATTGAGCAGTTGGAAGACAATGTAAAGGGACATTAATAAGCTCACATATGCTTTAACCGAAAACCGTTCTCTCGACTTCTTTGAACTTCTGACCCTTTAATTTTCTCTACTGTTTCATTAGCTACTTTTGATTCAGTTAAAAATTCTGGACAAAAAATGGACTTTCATAAGCTCATGCAAGTCTTAATCGACAACCATTTTCTAGATTTCCTTAAACTTCTGACTGTTCAATTTTCTGTACCGTTTCATTAAATGTTTTTGATTAAGTTAAGAATTCTTAGAAACTTGAGATGTCAATGGATTACCCTTTTTTAACATATAATACTCTTTTATCAAGGACTTAATTTTAATTTTTTAAATTAAAAATTCCGATAATCTCACTGATATGTAAAGAACGACTAAATCTGTCGAGTGATTGTATTTTTTCTCCTTTATTATGGGTGAAACTGTCTCAATTTTGAAAATGCCTCTGATTTTATGTTTATTAAGGTAATTTTTTCTTTTCCTTTTCATGGTTTTTCCAGTTAAAAATTGAAACGAAGAAAAAAAAATATGTATATAATTTTATCAAGAAAATAGCAGGAAATGTTCTTTACATTCATTTGATTATTCATTTCGTTAATAACATTCCAATTTTAAAAATGGCAGAGGAATAGAAGTTTCATACGTTCCAGAATATATAATAAGAAACTTAGGAAATGCCTTAGCTAAATATCATTTTAGAGTATAACTAAATGTTCCCTAGTTTTTGCTTTTATGTTTTTTTAAAATTAATTAAAACTGAAAAGTCGTTTTTATTTTTGATGCATTTTTAGAAAGCATGCGTTTATCTCAGAATTTGCTGTAATTTAATATCAAGTGAATTTTTCTATAACCATTCATATAAAAGTCATTGTATCTGATATTTTTGTAATGTAATCTTGCATATATTCTTTTTAGATAGGTAGTGTATATGTATTTATCTATATAATAAAAAAAAAGAATTAGTTTATAATAAAGAAAAGAAAAACAAAATTAAATTTAAATTTTCAGAAGAAAAAGTTTATTTGATATTTCTATTACTCATATCAGTCCGGTTATTCTATTTCCTATAAAAAGATAAATATTTTATTGAAATTTTTTTCATTTGATGTTGTTTAAAAACTTATATATGCAACTGTGATGTATAAAAAACATTGATTTTTTATTTAAATTTATATTTTGTAATCAGAGGCTGAAATATGAAAAATTCCTTGCATAATCAGTTAAGTTTAATTTATAAAAATGTAATTGGTACATAAATACATCAATAATTAAAAAACAATATTTTTGAATACATAAGGTGATACATAATAGAACAAGAGTTTCAAGTGGTTTGATTATTAAAATTTAAAAATAAAAATTATAGGAACACGTTTCATTTGTTTCAAATATAAAAACGAAATTAAAAATTATTATTTAATATTAAATTATTAAATCTCTTGAGAAATTTCATTTTAGGGATATTTTCTATTCCATCAATAAACATAAAACTCAAAATACGACTTACATACTAACAAACGCAAATATGATTATAGCATAATTTAACCATACCGGTTGAATAGCGCTGAACCAAATAAGACATAGTTCCGTTGACTAAATATGTATTCAAATCTGTCAAATCACTTAGATATAATTTTTTCAAATTCAGTAATTGTCTTATAGCATATTTTTTGTTAAAATCTAATATTTTTTTCCGGTTTTCAAATAAATTTTATCTATTTTTAGGTCATAGTTTTCGCTATTGCATTTGTTGCAGTAAGTGCTCAAGCACCTGTTCCCATCAGAGTAAGTATATTTCAAGATTTTTTTACTGATTACTAACCTTAGTTATTTTCTGTGAGTAATTTTTATTGCTTTTTATTTATAGAATATCTTCACAACAGATATCCGTGAGAATTTATTCTTTTCAAATGATAAAGATATTCGATTTAATGTGAAAATAAAATGGCATTCATAATGTGGAAATGCTCGAGAACCACAACTAAAACATTAAATTATAAGCAAATGAAGAAAATATATAAAAAAAATATATAAAAAAGAGTCTCTCTAAATATTTCTGATATAACCATTGCAAAAAATTTTGGTTAAATTCTATAAAAAAATGCTACTAATATTGTCCAGACAAAATGAAAGCGTTGAACTCTATTTTGTTGAAGAAAGTCTTCATATGAATATTACTTGAACATTTTTGTCTATGGCTGAGTATTAAACTTAGTCTTTATATGTTTTAATCTTAGACATACATATGAAGGAAATAACAGAATATTATATTGTTTTGAAATTGAATTCTAGAATATGCTACTCGTGAAAAATGACTACGATTCTCTTTTCTTTTGCATTTAATACTATATATTTCCTATCAATAGGAAATAGGAAAATGATAATAAAGCAGAATATCAAGAGCATTATATATCCTAATCGTCATTTAAATATATAGATATATATATATATTCAGTTGAGAACGTTAGTAATTTTCTTGAATCAATTTTTTTGAAGAAATCTTCTGTTCAAGTTAAAATCCAGTGGAAAAGATTTTGATCAACTTGCCCCAATTTTCATTCTTAACCTTACTGGAGATTAAACTATTAATATCACTGAGACACTAAGTACAGCCTAGAACATGTCTTTTATTTCTAGGATTATCGTGTCAATCCCTACTATGACGAGCGCCCGAAACCATACGCCTTCAGCTATAATGCCCCACTGGACGATGGAGTGGGACAGAGCTCCAGAACTGAAACTGCAGATGGATCCGGTAGAGTCCAGGGTTCCTACACACTGAACAACGACGAAGGCCACTTCAGAGTTGTTGAATATGTGGCAGACCAGGATGGCTTCAGAGCTGTGGTTCGTACCAACGAACCAGGCACAGACAACAAGAATCCCGCTGATGTTGTCATTGAATCTTCAGCCGCACCAGTTCAGTATGCTCCAGTATATCGCCAACCCGTTGTAGCTCCAGTAGTAGCACCTATTATTGAACCAGCTGTTGTACCTGAACCTGTTCGTCGTCCTGTATACCGTCGACCTGCTGTCTATCCTGCCAGAAATTATGCTTACAGGCCAAACAGGCCATATTAGAATGCCTGCCTAAGAATCTGGGAAAACGTTTTCATTGTTGACAACAACCATTATATTCTATGTTCTGTTTGACTACCATGTAGTCTCTTTTCAAGCTATTGTTTAATGTCTCTTTCTTGGCTTCTTTCTGGTCCGGCGTCTTTCTTATGGCATCTTTCAACTACTTCCGTGAATGCTTGTTATATGAACAATTCTCATGGAGCTTCCTTCCTTCATTTAGACATATTCCTGTTTGCAGTATGCCCGCCTTCCTTTTATTCCAGATAATAAGGTTCAGCGTTTGCAAAATGAGATTACTATGCCATTAGCGTACAAAAAATAAAATTCTTCTTTGCGCTTGGTTCTACTATTTTACAAACTTTTTTTTCAGGAAAATGTTGTTGTTACATGTTAAGTGGCGTTAAGCCTCAATTGTATATTTTATAAAAAATAAATTTTATGATTTATTAAAATATTGAGTCCTATTTTTTATTTTAAATTCTACATACACCGATTATTATTTAATCGATTTCTTCAAGAAAAACTGAATATAACTTATGATAAGAAATACAGAATATTTAAACATCCATATGTGTGTGGAATAATTTTAATGATATCTTTTAATACATATATTCTCCAAGATAACAAAGTTGCTTGAATTTAGCTTTCAGTAGTATTTGATATAATACTACTGAAAACTACACACACAGTTAAAAAAATTGTGAAGCATTAGATCTTAGAAACACAAACATCTGAGAAATTTGTAATTCCATACAGTCTTCGAAGACTTAGTACTAGAAAAATTTAAATGACATATGAAAAGATTTATGCTCTCAATTCATTTATATAAATGTTAAATGATTTTAACTTTTTTGATAAATGCAATGTTTTTGCAATTTCTACTAATTTTTCTATGAATTAATACACAAATTTCATTAAAAAAAGTAAATTTTTAATGATTTTATATAACTTTGTTTCTAACTCAAGAGGGTGCAAATAATTTTACAAAAGTTCCTTCGAATATTGGCACTAATTGACTTTGGAGCGGCAAAACTAATAAAAATTTATTTCTATTCAATTATTAGTATAATATCTCTTAATGATTTCATCTTCTTCTCATCGACTTTTATAAATTTTTTAAAAAAGAAATTAGGAAAGCAAATTTGCGAATGATGTACAACATAAGAAATTTATTATGTGTCTGTAACACAAAAAATGCACACCCTGTCGCTGACAACAAATAAAAAAATTTGAAAAGCTTAAAAATATTTTTACACGTAAGGGAAATGTTCAGTAGTCTTATTACAACAAATAATATTTAATAAGATTTTATTTTAATAAGAAAAAATAAAATAAAACTGATTTGCTCAACTTTAATAAATATAATCTTTACTGTCCCTAACAAAAGTTTTGTTTTTATAATAATATAATTAAATATATATAATTACTTATTATATATAATCAAATTCTTCGATTTGTTTCTTTCCAAAATAATTTTAATCAGTAATTTAGTACTTCAGATTAGTGGAATTCGTATTAGTAAATGACTGCTCATATAAAAGTAGAGATTTGAAAATACAGACAGCATAAAATAAATACCAATGTTTTACGTTGGAAGTTCTTTGACTTGTGTTTCCGAGGCACTTATTAAAATGCATACATTACATAGAATAAAATCTTCTTAAAAATTGTATCTTAAAATATTGCGAAATAACAAAACAAATCTTTTTGTTGTTTCTTACGGCACTTAGACAAGCCCGCTGTTACGAAGACAGCGATTTAAGCCGATAGAGGGTGCGTCTCTTGTTTTAGTAGCGCCAACTAGAGCCAAGAGTAAGACTTTGCCACATACGCATCGCTCATTCGCTTGCACAACCCCTTTTTACAGGAGGGCACATTCACACAGACAGAACGGATGAAAACAACCATGCCCGAAACGGAACTCGAACCTAGGATGCCAGACAACACAAATAAAACCGTCATTAAGCAATTATATTTTTAAGAACTTTTATGAATTAAAATATAGATAGCCTTATTTTTATTTTGAATGCTACTTTAGATTTATATAATTTTCTCGCTTTTTCATAGAATTTGGGAAAAAGTACTAAACTTAATTCCTTTAATATTTTAACGACTGAAGCAATTTTAAAGAATTGTCCAGTATAGTGAAGTTCACTGTAACTTCGCAATTTCCGATGGACACTTCCATTTTTATCACCAAACTTCAAAACTGTATTAAAATTGAAGCTGAAATTGTAAATCTGTTTATATAATGTCTTTTAGTTTACAAATTCGGAGAAGTTTAAAATTTGATTTTTGAGTGTTAAAATTTTATAAGTTCATTTGATATTTTAAAACATTACGTAAATACCGACTTGGAAGGTTTTTTTTTGTTAAAATAATATAAAAAACATAAATGATATTCTATACACTTTTTCAATTTTAAAATAATTGGCATGGTATATAATTCATGAAACTGGTTGTTTGCTCATTCTGAAAAGATTTTAAACACAAAAATTGATTAATTGTAACAGAAATTGATGGAGAAGATAATTTTATAATATGACTATGTAAAGTCTCAGCTTATAACTGGATTTAAAAAAAAATTATATTACATTTTATGTATATACTATGTATATAATATTTGTAATTATTTTTTTAAATTTTATGTATATTAAGCATATAAAAATTATATTGAATTTTATGCATGCAATGCACAGTATTATATTTAAGGTTTCCTCCTGCAAATCCAAGAAAAATAGTTTATCTGATCCTACATTCAAAATATTTACTAAGTAATTATTTAATACTGCAAATATTTTTTAATTTTACATTATTGTGTAAAAATATAACAAACTATTTTTAAAAAGTTTTCTTAAAATAAGTTTGATACAATATCGTGAAAAGCATTATTTTAATTTTGGTATGACGTACCTCAGCTAATATTAACTTCCACAATTAAAAATTTCAAAACAATTGCTTGTTGTATAAAAGATCAAAACTATATAAAAATTTACAAAGCGTTAAATTTTACTATGAATTGCTTTTTAATATTTTCAGTCTGATGAAGAAAAAATTGGAATAAAATTTTGGAGATTATAATAGAAAATCTTTTTTAAAGTAATAAACTCAATTTAATCTAATCAATTAATTTTAGAAAGAATTTTTATCATTATAATTTGTAAAATTTTTCATAATAATTTCTTTTGGGGAGAGAATTGTAAAAATTCATAATTTCATATTAAAAACAATGAGTATTATCAATATAGAAGAAATTTATTTTATTCAATTTCATTATTCTCCATGATCAAATTTTGTTCTGTCTGCAATAAAATTGAATTTTAAACCTAAGAAAATAAACTGATATCATTTTTAAAGTTTTTCGGATGATGCAGTTCTTGTTTAATAGTGAATTAAGTAATAATTGAAGTGATAATTAACTTAATTACTATAGATAATAAATTATCTTGCTTAAAATATTTTATTTTGCATTTATTTTGTCAATTAATTTTATATTAAAGTTATGAACGCAATCTCGAATTAAATTCTGATTAATTAACTTTTACAATTGAAATGACCCTGGAATTGTTGGATTATCCCATAAAACTTGTTTTGGAAGTGAAATGTTAAAAATTCCGGACATTCCATGTAATGATAAAATATTGTTACGAAATTTTCTGCCGGGGTTCGTTTGGATAGTGGAAGTGATATGGTGTAGAGAACGCTCAATCAGCAGGCAGAAATAGAATAAAAACAACGACGTTTATTTACACGAAGACACACAGGACAGCACAAAAACGACAGCTATATACAGCACAGAGACGACTATCTTCAGCTGAGACGTGTAGCATACAACCAGAATCTACTGCAGACCGTAGCGCACAGCTCAGTTCAGCACGAGCTTGACTCCGTCGATTCCGACTACGACTCTCGACTACTACTTCGACGACTCCGTCCACTCTGTCTTCGACTTCTCCGACTCTGGACTCCTACTGACTTCTACCTTCGGCTACTCAGACTTCGCTGCACTCGAACTCGGACTCTCCTGTCGTCTACCTTCTTCTTGCATCTGCGGCTGCTTCCTTTTATAGGTCTCGGGAGGCGAGGCTAGAAGCCTCTCAACCAATCAGGAACGTTCGAGGCGTATCTCGGTTCCTACTGGACGGATCGGGAAAATTCTGGAAGTTTCGGGTATAATCTATTTTGGCGCCAAAGTCGCCAAATGGGTCGCCAAGTCGCCAAATGGTCGCCAAGTTTGTCGCCAAGCTCTGGGACCTCCGACGCGTCACCTGGACTCGGTCCCATTCAGATGACTGTAAAACTTCCTTTCTGTTGATGGAACAAACTATGCTAGGAAGCCGAATTGCAGGTTTGTAACAATATTTTATTGCCGAGTTTTATGATTAGTATACATTTACTGGGAAAAATGTTAAAAATTAGACTTATTATTGGCTTTCTCTCACATTATTGTCCGGTGACATATTTAGATGCAAATTTAGAGATCCGTTTTCGATAGTTAACTCATGTCATTAAAATTACTGTGAAGCTTTTTTTCCATGTCAAAATACAATTCAACTAGACTAGATATTGGACATTCCATCAAAACAATGTGTATTTCGTGTTGTACAGAATTCTGAAAGAAGATGTAAAAACTTTTTAACGGTCAACCTGAATTCTCTGGAACATTCTGGTTCAAATATTTAGAAGAAGGAGCGACAATATAGAAGCAAATTTAATCTAAAGTCAACAGTTAAAAATTTCTGGAACATTTTTTAACTCCGTCTATGAAAAGAAGAAAAAATGGAAGTAACAATAAGAAAGAAGTTCTCATAATTTTTACTACAGAAAGAAAACTTTTCGACTCTATACTTTTTTCTCCAACTTCAACTGTATGGTAATTTTTCTAATTTTTAAAATTTTTATACAATGTAATTGAATTTTGATGCATTTTTACCATGATTATACCATGAAGTTATTTCATCATAACATGAGATGACCTTACATTCTATAAAAGCTGGCATCTCATAAAAATATGACATAAATTTCTAACTTTATGTCATCTATTTTTGCGACGTCATACCTTTTCTACAATTGTAAACAGAACAAGCTTATCAAATGATAGTTTTTCAATGATAGTTTCATGCATAAATAAATTGCGGGTATGTATGTTTAATAGTAATAAGAAATTTGATATCGAATTTAAATTTTCGAGCACTTACCCTGGTATTATATAGTTTAAAAACTACAAAAACTAAAATAAGTATTGGTAATTAAAGAAAACGTCCATCAGTAAACCGAGAGAATTTGTGAAAACGTTTATTTAAATAATATGTGATAAAATTTATATGAGTACTTTTTTCCATATGAAATATTTGAAATGACAGCATTTATTGCAATTTTAACAATTTAAAAGAATTTATGTTCAAAATAATGTTGATAAAATACCAAATTTATGGAAAAAATATGTAGAAAGTTTCAAAAAGAAAAAAAAAATCATACATCGAGGCAATCGACAGTAGAAAAACAATATAACAACTAGAATGTAATTAAAGTTCTGGTCAGTAGAAATTAGCGAAGAGCTTAGAGGATTCAGGTATGAAGACAATCTTTTTCTTAGTGAAAATACAAAATATCAAGATTATTACTGTGTTTTAACCATACTATACGGTGTATTTTGCATCCTGCCTAATTTAGCCATGTTACTTTTGTCTTCAATTTAAATGGATTATCGCCATTGGAAATATAGAAAGTGCTTATTAAATAACTAAACAATACCTTAAAGATATTCACTGATTGTTTTTGTAACATGATTAGATGTATTCAAAGTATTATTATACTTTGTTACTATAATCTATTAAATTTTTTATTGAAGTATAAACAAAGATCCCGAAAGATGCTATTAAATAATGAATGTTTTTGGTATTATACAAATGGCAGATAGAAAAAATTGCACAGGAGCATTGCACAAGGAATATAACAGATATTTAATTTCTAAATTAGGACGAGTTACTTATCAATCACAATTAGAAACTTAAAAATACTTTGCTGGGATAAGGATTAGAACCAAATAAATCATAAAAGATTTTATTGAAATTTTTTTACACTATAATTCTGATGAGGGAAATGTTTGTAAAATAGAGTAATCAGAAAAAAATAATCAAATATGGAAGTGCACCGACTTCTATTGTGTTGTTGTTTATAATGGATTTGCCATATACTAGCTCGCTATCGAAGTCAGCGATTTTAAGCCAAGGGAGCGTCTCTTGTTTTAGAAGCGCCAACTAGGACCAAGAGTACGTCTTAGCTACTCACGCATCACATTCGCTTGCACAACCCCTCTTTACAGGGGGGGGGGGCATATTCACACATCTCGCAGACAGAACGGATGAAAACAACCATACCCGAAACGGAACTCGAACCCAGTACTCCCAGGTAACGGGGTAGAGGCGCTACCCCTATGCCATGACGCCGGCTCAAATCCTATTTTACATTACATCATTATTCAAAAATTGAATTGTTCCTATTAAGAACTGCAATAGATCATTCACGATTATAAGCAGTTTATTATCCAATGGTGGAATAGGTGGGTAATTAGTTCGACCTAGGCAGACTAGGTAGCTGCCTGGTGTCGGGTGACCTAGAATGGGTCACCCGACTAGTCGATTAAAAAATATTTTTCTAGTTGCCAAAAAATTAAGATAAAAAGAATTTCGAGGAACGATAAAATATCAGGATCATATTAAACCATTACGAAATACAATTATTCAGATTCCTACACTACAAGTTTTATTATATTGACTTACCTATTAGAATATTCCTAAATACCAAGCGTCTGCTTCAATAAAACGTGCATGTGTTATCGACAAAGTATGAAATTCGGCATTCCATAGAATGCCTAGGCATTGTATATAATGCCTAAAACTAGACGTCAATGTATGAAACGATTCATATTTCACACATTTCCTAGGCATTCGATAGAATGCCAAAGGACAAAGCGGCAAAGTAAGAAATACATCTTCTTTGGGAACTACTGTGGAAGTTCTTATTCTTGACATCGATGAGTGCGAGGTGATTCGCTCAATATATTGGCAGTTTGAATGAATGTGACAGAGGTTGATCTCTTTCAGTTTGGAACTAATGCCCTGATTGCTTAGAATTGAAGATATTCCTGACCATGCAATTTCTCTCTGGTCAATTTCAATCGCTAAATCCAGTGGAAGAGGCTAAGAATTCAACAAATATATATGTAAAACAAAGTGCCAAAATATGAAATCTCTTTACGTGAAAAAATGAAATGAAATGTAATTCAAAATGTCATTCAAGCCTACCATGTTGCAACACGTAGGTTAATTTTAATTTCTGATTTTCCATGTATAAAACTTCTTTCCTTTAATAAGAAAGGTATACATTTTCATTTTTAGAGGTTTCATTTTTTTCTTTTTTTTTTAGAGGTTCCATTTTACGTATTTTGAATATTTTTTTTTAAATAGCACCCTCATTCTTTTTAGAATAACATTTGTACTTTTGAGAAATGCATGCCATTTATATATTAGCCTTGCCAGGACCTTTTTTTTTCATATTTTGTCTAAACAGCATTTGTCATTCAATAAAATGCCTAAATATTACATACAATGCATAGAGAAAGTATATAATAATATCACATTTATTCTTTACTTAAAAACGTCCTGCATTATATACAATGCCTAGGCATGCTATAGAATGCCGGTGTCTCATACTTTGGCGGTAACATATGCATACATACTTGTCAGGGAGTTTGGAGGCGCGATATATTAATAAAAATAACTATATAATCAGTTAATAAACTAAAAAAAATTAACCTAAAATAATTCATCAGCATGTTAAAAATGTGCTAAACTGTTAAGCTAAACTGGTTACCTAACCGAAGGAGGAGCCCCATAATCTGCACAGTCTAGAACCACAAAATACCCAAATTCGCCACTGGCATTACCTGTGAAATGATTCAATTTCATACACAATACTAATATATTACAAATTACCCAGATACTTAAAATAATCGTTAATTCCTAATTATTTGAGTTTAAATATAGATATTCCTGAAAATGTTCTAGAGACTTAATAAACCTTATTCAGAAAGAAAAAAAATTAATATTATTTACATAGATTCTAAAGAAAACTCATCGCCCGGTTTCGATCTTTTAAGTCATAGCATTAATAAGGTCCACATTAAGGTATTAATTATTTTCTTTAGTTACAAATATCATTAGTCACATGAATTCAAACATTCCAGCGAGATCTATCATAGTAGGAAGAGATCCCAGAAATCGAAATGTGGCATATCTAGATAAATTATAACTACTTTCATCCATACAAACTCAAATTTAGTATGCTATCGCTATCTAGGAAGAGATTTTAGAAATCAGAAAATAGAATTGTAACGGAATTTATTGCAGATATTTTCATCCATCTATATCCAAATTTACTTTTTTTGTGATTCATCATAGCTAGGAAGATATCCTAGAAATTAGAATGTGATGTAGTATCAGTCAGTGGAATAAAGGATGCCTAATCTAACATACAAGTGGTTATCAAAATAATGGAAGCACCTTAGATTTATAAAGAATCCTTTATTAGTAAGGTGTAAGACCGCCTTTGGCATGTAATACAGCTTGGATTCGTCTAGGAATCGATTCATACAAGTATTGAATAGTGTTTAGGGGAATATTGTACCATTATTCCTGGAGATATTGTGAAAGTTCTGAAAGAGATACCGGTGGAGGATATCGATTCTGTATTGAATGCTTTAAAATAGACTATAACGGTTCAATTATATTGAGGTCGGGTGACTGTGCGGGTCAAGGCAGATTTTAACTTCATCAAGCCATAATTTGACAAGTCTCGCTGCATGGATAGGGGCATTATCGTCCTGGAAAATCCCATCTCTTGCAGGAAACAAAGTTTGCATCATAGGATGGACCTAGTCAGATAAAATGTCTCTATACTTCTCCCCAGTGATCCTTCTTTTTAGGGTTACGATTAGTCCAGCAGAAAACCACGAGATAACCGCCCGTATCATGACAGATCCATAGGAATTGCTGCTCTGCCATAAATGTTCTGTTTATGAAGGGGCCTTTTAACTGACACTGACACTGACACTAATCAATGACACTGGAGAAGCCAGATGGGTATAGAGCTCTGTGGTCACTTTTGCTGCAGTTGTTCGCTCTTTAGACATTACAATTTGCTTCAATATCCGTCGGTCTCTTTTACTGAGCTTCTCTTTTCGCCCACTATTTTGCTTTGCCGAGCTTGTCTTACCGCGCTGTGTGCATGCTGTCATGACTTTAGACAACGTATCTCTAGAAACGCCTAAAAGTTGGTATGTAGACGGGTTCCTACTTTTTGGCCTCTTTGAAAATCTGAGAGGTCCGCCATTTTACGCTTTTGAAAAAAATCCAAGAATTACAGAACTTTAATAAAGCTAACACAGATTACCC
>JAPMOR010061300.1:4260-32712 GCA_026543865.1 Argiope aurantia | reverse complement strand
GAAGAATATGTGTATGCTATCAAAATAATAATTTTACAAAGTAAGTAACTATCAGAGATAGATAACTCTTATAAACCAGAAAAACTTGAAAGACCTCGTCAAAGTTCATTTATTATTAATCACCATATTTTAATGATTGCGGCTATGTGCGTACAATTTATAATTACTATATTATCGACATTGTTTTTCCTTTTTATAGTTTTTTCATGTTGTTGTGAACAAACTACCGGTATCTCAAAATTTCTCCATTTTACTGTCAAATAAGATATTACTCAAATAAAATTTAAAAAGTTATTTTTTCCAAAGTTTTATTGTTTTTGTTAATGAATTTCGAATCTCACTCTTTATCAGCAATATTAAGAAATATAAGCTAAAAACAGGTAAAAACCATTTTTTTTATTAACTTGCATATGATAAGGCGCGAGAAAAAGAAAAAGCACAATAAAAAGCTGAATACATTGAAAGCATCATAGAAAAAGTCAAATGAAAAGCTGATATACATGGAAATGACCGTGAGGTTAGTGCTAAAAAACATTATGCTGCACCATATTATACTATACCCCAAAAGCATAAAACAAATATGCCATTTCCATCACCAGCAACCGATAATGAGAACTTTTAAAAGGGTAGCATAATGGAAACTCCACAGAGCCATAATTAACATCTTAAAAATCAAAATAAATCAACAAATAAAAGCCAGGACAACAATAAATAAAACAAATATAAAACTATTTATTAACTTAAACGTATCATAATTTCAAATCCAGGGCAAAATATTTTGATGGGCAATCTATATCGAATTTCCAAGTTTCAGAGAATGACTTAGAGCTGGGCATTTAGTAATATCCTCGGGCACGGGGGTCAGTGACTGGGACTAACACATATCTGACTCCAGGTCGTCCAGCTTGGGCGGCGGGCGCAACTCTGGTGACAGGGGCTGCAGCTGTGCCGAGGGAATAGGATACTGGGGCAGCTTCAGCGGATGAATCCATGACAACATCGGCGGGGTTGATGTTGGCGGTACCTGGTTCGTTGGTCCTGACGGTGGCCCTGAATCCGGCTTCATCAGCAACGTATTCGACGGTCCTGCTGTGCCCTTCAAGGTTGTTGAGGGAGTAGGATCCGCTCACGCGTCCGGCACCATCCCCAGATTCTTGGTGGGAGCTGCTGCCGCCATCCTCACTGGGTGCAGCGTAGTTGAAGGAGTAGGGGATGGGTTGGTTGATTTCCTGAAATGAAAACGGTAAATAAAATTGATAGCCTTGATTCATTTAATTAGAAATTATCATCTGGAATAAAACATTTATGAGCTATAAGAAACTTATAATATTAGCTTTAGTAGTCCCTTCGCCTACAATGATGAGTCTGATTCTTTCGTTGAAATATAGAATTTTCAGCTTAATGTATTACGAATATAAAATGCAAAAGTCACTTAGGAATGCTTCATTATCTTAAATACTTCCCATATTATTATTATATATATGGTAAGCATTCGATTATGGGAATTATATTATATGTAAAAAATATCCCAAATAGGATGCGTAATTTAATTTAGACATTAAGTAAATTCGTAGCTCAAGAGTTATGTCCAATGTCCGACTGTAGTCAGGTGATAATCCGTTTTTTAAATCTTGGTTAGATGATGGGAGCTATATCAGAGAAGGTACTTCATACTCTAAATTTTCACGATATATAAACATTAAAGTTTTGTTAATTATAACAAGATTTAACATGCAGTGCACTATATATGTGGTAGATCTTTCATTTAAAGGGATCTAGAAAATTTTGCTGCTAGATTTATTCGTGTCAATCTTATAAGAAAATCCTTAAGTTCAAGAAATGAATGAAATTTAAATGATATTTTTAATCATTTTTCTATATTTTCAAAAAAATTAATACTTAATTTTGTTTAAAAAATCGAACTGCCACTAAAAACTCCACAAAATTTTATTTTAATATTTTATATAGATAAAGGATATTTTATATAGTTGAAAGTTAAACTATTTTAATATTTTAAATTTATAGTTTTAAAAAAGAAATATTTGGAATTAAACGGGTTAATTAAATTAAACTTAAAAACAGATTTTTAGGTTATGGCTCTTTCAAACAGAGAAATTTTTTTTTTCACAAAATGTTTTGAAATTGTAAAGGACAACACTGCAATTTTCGAACAATGAAAATAATCATTGTTCAAAAATTGTGATGATCTCTTATGGTGCATTTTATAAAGCTTAATATTAAAAAAAAACAGATATATGAATTTTTGGGAAACTAAAAATTTTAAACATAATAAATTTGCAACCAAATATTTATTTCGGAAGACTTTGGTACATCAACGTCATAAATGAAAGCTCATTATCAGAGAAGTTTAATAGATTAATGCTCGTAAATTTAGAATGAATTATCAAAAACGTTTCTTTGTTCAATTAATTAAAATTGATTTATCATTGTTCTATTCATGAATTAATTGAAATATCACTCAAAACTTGTGATTAATTACACGTAAATACACGTAAAACATTATTTATTAATTATTTGAAATTGGATTTTATTGGTGAATTAATCGAAATTCAATCATCTATTAATTTTTATAAATTAATAGTATTTTAAAATTTATCAACAGGACTAAATTGTGAATTACTTTTGAATGATTATGGCCTGAACGTAAAAAAATTTATCAGAACTGAATCGAAAGATAAAAAGAAATGCTATTTCGTTATTAATTTATGAAAATAGATATCGTCTTCTTACCTGCGCTACAGCAGCAGCGACAAACATGCAGAGAACAATAAAGACCTGAAAAAGAATAAAATAATTAAAACATAACATTTTATTGAATGAAATTATTTATGAATTGAATTAAAAGCAATATGGAATTCAATATGATACTTTAAGTTGAAGTTATCACACATTAATAATAAGCAATCAAGCAGAGAAATAATCAAAAATATTCTAACGTTAAAAATAAGAGAATTTTTTTTCTATGAAATATAAGTAAACTAAAAACAATAATGAAAAATGTAATATATTGAACGAATTTAGTTTAGTGTAGCTTAGAGTTAAATTCGTTAAATGAATTCAATTTTAAACTCAATTCTAATTACATAATTTGAATGTATTATTTAAAAATTATTTTATTTATTATTTTAAATTTATTATTTATTAAGTCCATCAGATAGAATGAAATAAGGATTATTCATGTATCGGAAATTAATTTATATTCCGCGCTATGTAGGTACTGTCAGATTTTTCAAATGCCTTTATTTGAAGTATTTTTTCAGGAAACTTAATGGACTTAAAAGCACATAAATATTTATTACGACTATGAGCTAAGTACAGGCTGAATGCATTTCTAATAATTTACATAAATAAATTCAATATCGATTTATATTTTATAGCGATTTTTTTCTATAAAAATATCGCAAAAAATAAAATAATTTGAAAATTAATGAGAACTAAGAAATTTATGAGATTACTTTTAGTGTAAGAATTCAACAAATAATAGTTACTTTTATCTGATTTTTCTTTATTTAATGTATTTTACGAACATATCAACATGTTGATCATTATTTTTGTGTATAATATTCGTTGAAAAGTTTAATGGGATAATTTGAGGAACAACCGAGATGCTAAGACTTCAAAAGACATGCTATCGCAACATTAAAATGAGTGTTAAACAGCGCAAAAATTATCATTTTACAATAAAGTAATTTAATATCGAATGTTTAATTATAAATTTCTCGCATGACTTAAATATTGAAAGAAAAAAGTTACATTATATTTCATTTTTTCTGAACGATCCATTCATTATTTCAATTTTTAAAAATATTTCAGTGCTTATTTCCTTTCTTGATATTCACGTTCAATATAATTCGAAAGTCAGAAATAATGTATTTTGATACTCGAATTCCCTTAAAAAGCACAACTAATCTCTCTTAAGAAATAATTTTATTCATGTTTACTAGAGAAATAATTTAAAATTATTTTGCTCAAAAAATTTATTAAAATCTGTGAGGAATAGTATTCAAATAATGAAAAATACTTTAATGGTAATGTTTAATCGTATTTGTTCATGTTTTAATATTTTTTCAAGTCAATGACTATTACATATAACATCAAATTGATCAATTTTCTATGAGACATATCCATGTAACGTTAAAACTCATTATTTATTTATGGGAATGTGAACTGTGGGGTGTTATTTCTCAAGTAAAATTTTGTAAAATTAAATTTTGCTTGTTCTATACAATTTTATTTCTAAATCACAAGTGCCGAAATTTATTTCTTTAAGTACAATCTAGTCAATATTTAAATTTCGAATTTTTTACTTTGAAATCATGAAATTTACAAATTGTTTCACGCTTTCATGCTCTCGTTTGAGAAAGAATACAACTATAGATGTTTAAAAAAATCTTGCGTTTTTCATTTATTTTATAAATAAAGGTTGGATGACATATTAGAGCATTTTATAAATTTAAAAAGTATGAAATTTAACTCAACTAGTACTATGGTTAAATTCATGTATTATTATATTAAAATGATATCCACGGAACATTAAAATACGTTATAATTTATGGGAGTTTGGACTGTAGGAAGCTACTTTTTATGTAAAAGCTTGTAAACTAAAATTCCGCTTGTTATACAATTTAATTTTGAAACTGTGAGTGTCAAAATTTATTTATTTAAGTAAAAATGGAGTTAATATCTAAATTCTTAATTTTTTTTACTACGAAGTCATGAAATTTATAAATCGTCTCAAACTGTTGATGCTCTCATTTGAGAAAGAATACAACTGCAGTTGTTTTAAAAATTTCGCGTTTTACATCTATTTTATATTTTATTGGTTTATATATTAGAACATATTATAAAGATAAAAAAAATAAAATTTAACTTAGCTAGTTTAACTGTTAAATTCATGGGTGATTATATTAAAATGATATCGAAAGTGGCAAAATAGCTTGTAGTCTGAGGCAATACTTACCTTCATTTTGAAAATGTGTATGGCTATTTGGCTGATCAAGCTACTAGTCAACAAGCGCTCCACTCAGAAAATGTGTGACATTTTGAATTAACCAACCCCTATATATATGGATTTTTTTGTCGCAATACCACCCTATCAGAGAGATGTTGTGCTGAATATTAATATTTTATTTTTAATGGACTCACCACAAAGGTCACCCAATCCGTATTTAATGTATTTTCCTCATTTCCTTCATTCCTTGTAGCCTTGAATTCCCATAATTCTCCGTTCCAGAAACCTTATGGCAGTTACTCCAAGTCTAATTTTTTCAGGTCACGTAATTACGTTCGGGAGATAATAATTTAGAATCCATCTTCATTAACATGAGTGAATTCGCCTTTAACTAATACATTCTCGTAGAAGAGGAGCCGGTTGGTATCTCTTAAGTTATTCTTTTCTTTTTTAAAAAGTGAAAAAGGATGGATTTTTGTTCGAATGTAGATCGTGGCAAAATGAGTGTCTTGTGGTGAATTATTCATTGATAGGATATTGCTCTTGTTAAGTTAACACATATTTGACTTTCCTTTAAGAAGAATGTTTCCCTGATAATGGATATAGAACATTCTGAACAATCCCGGTGGGAATAACCGGTTCAATAATGAAAACAACCTTAAAAAATCAGACACCCAAATGGCATTGAAATTTTCGAAAATCTTGGAATCCATCTCCATTTTTATAAAAAGAAATTATGTAAGTGCCCATACGTATAACGGTCCTTTGACAAGCGTTAAAAGTGAAAAATTTAGATGGAAGGATTGTAAATCTAGTATTTTTATTCGTGGAAATTATAGAGAAAGATAAGTAATATTGTAATTAAAAATAATATGGGTTTTGATGAAAAATAAGGTGATCTATATTAATTGGTCAATATTGGTCAACGTCTTATGTAATGCTTCTTGATCGATGCTTAAGTTGCCAATAAATGCCAAACTATCTTGCAAAAAGTGCCGATATATTTCTGTTCATTAATTTTTAAAAATAAATGCAGGACTGGCTCAAAAGTATACTTGTTAATTTGTCTTTTGATAAAATTATTTGCATTTCATTTACAAAAAAAGAGAAAAATAATTAGATGAGATTCTAATTTCAAAATCGCAACAACATAGCACAATATTGTTTCATATTTTATTCGTCAATATTTATATAATTATTATAAATAAATTATTAATTATATCTGAGAAAATACGCATTCAAAAAATCGAAGCACCACCCGTAATTACATATCTATATATTGAAAAAATTAAAAAAACAACAACATTTGAAATTAGAGAAAAATTGAATAAAAATAAAATAGGTATCGCTAAAAAAGAAATTTTTTTCTTGCCTTTTGAAGTACAATAAGAATGCTTTTTGTTCCGAAGTTATTAAAAAAACTGAATAATTTTTAACAGTTTTCATTAAAATTATAATTAATTAATTAAGAATTTTTACATCAGGTTCTTCGTAACTTACAGATAGTATCCAGCCAATAAACATCGCCGTGCAAAAATTTATCTGGAATGTCCATGCATTTTTAATTATTAAATAATAAATTCATGAAATTATAAAACAGAATTTCCCCTTTCTAAAATGGAAAATTTAAAAATAATTTATATTGTTTTGCTTTTTTAGTTGCCTTTGCCTCGTTTAGTTGTTTTTGAAGTTTTATTCTCAATGCTGCACCAAGCTACGCTCGACAGTTTTTTTTTGGACAAAATATTGATATCCGAATCACACACTGATTAAATTGGAACATTTTTCAATCTTCCCTACATATGAACTGGTCATTTAAATAAAAAAAAATTATGAATACACTTAGTTTAACATGTTATTTGAATTGGTTAACACAATAATTGCATTGTTGCTATTGGATGTGAGATATTCATATTTGAATAATGTCATATAGCGCACAACATTTTGGGGTAGCAGTTGGTTATCATTTTGTTACAAACCTGCAATTCGGCTTCCCAGCATAGTTTGTTCCATCAACAGAAAGAAAGTTTTACAGTTATTTGAATGGGACGGAGTCCAGGTGCGCGTCGAAGGTCCCAGAGCTTGGCGACAAACTTGGCGACCATTTGGCGACGAATTTGGCGACTTTGGCGCCAAAATAGATAATACCCGAAACTTCGAGAATTTTCCCGATCCGTCCAGTAGGAACCGAGATACGCCTCGAACGTTCCTGTTTGGTTGAGAGGCTTCTAGCCCCGCCTTCTGAGACCTATAAAAGGGGCTGCGGCTGCCAGAGAGTCAAGTCCGAGTGGGGAGACGACGAAACCAGTAGTCGAGACGACGGAATAGTCCGAGTTCGAGAGCAGCGGAGTCGAGTCGACGAAGTCAGTATTCCGAGCCAGAGTCGGAGAAGTAGAAGACGGAGGGTCGGAAGCGACTGAGGCAAGCTAGTGCTGAACTGAGCTGTGCGCTACTGCCTGCAGTAGATTATGGTTGTATGGTGCTGTTGTATGCTACACGTCTCGGCTGAAGATAATCGTCTTCTGTGCTGTATATAGTTGTCGCTTTTGTGCTGTCCTGTGTGTCTTCGTGTAAATAAACGTCGTTGTTTTATTCTACTTCTGCCTACTGATTGAACGTTCTCCACACCATATCACTCCCACTATCCAAACGAACCCCGGTAAAGAAAATTTCGCAACAATCTTTTAGTATATCCAACAATGAAAGTGCCACAAAAATTTACAAGATGGTGCTATATCACAATGTCAGCATCAGATAGAAAAAAGCTTAAATAGTTAGTATTAAAAAACATTTTTTAAAAATAAAAAAAATCTTTTTTTTTGGGGGGGGGGAGAGACACCTATTTAGATAAACTTAAAAAGCAAAACCTTACCTAAATATAAAATTTGATCCAAATAGTTAGAGCCGTTTCTGAGATAAACTAAATAAATTTATATAAATACAAGAATTGCTCGTTTAAAATTATAAGATAATATGTTTTCACTTTGCTAGATGCATTTTTAATCCTGAAAATGTAAGATGACGGTGAGACCAACTATTTATGAAATTGTTGGATTTCTTAAGTGATGATATGTATTCTTTCACTAGACAAATATCCCATCCTTTTATTTCATTTTAAAACTACGAACTTTTTCAGCAAAGGGCGATCAATATTCTTAAATGTCCCAATATTATCATGCTATGACATGATTAAAAACAACAAAGCTTCATTTTAAAATTATGAACGAGATATAAAGTAGTATGGATGGCCTCTCAGAAATTTTATCACATTCTCTCCGACAAATGTTTTAACCCTCTTCCTCCGCTTAAAACTGTTGATATTGGGTAATACCACGAATTCCTTGCATAGCACTGGTGAAAGATAATTACAAAATATTAAACGGTGATGTAAATTCTGCATTTTTACTGAAACTGTCGAGATAATATGCATTTTTGCCAGACGAAAATTTAGCACGAGAATTTAGATCACGAGAATTAGCACGAGACACGAAAATTTAGTACGAAACTGCAATTTTGGTCACAAAATAACACACCGAATTTCATTAATTTAAGTCGTGTTTATGAGATGGAATTTACATGCAATCGAAAGTACAAGCTGAGAAATATTCAACCGCTTGATGAATTTTGTTCAAACTTTGACAAGTATTTATATTTTAGATGCTAAACCTGTGCACCAAATGCAATCTATCTAACTCTTTGAGTTTTGTAGTTATCGAACTCACTTTTATTCAAATAGCCAAGAAAACTGACTTCTTTGAATGAATTTCTTTTGAAATTTGATATAAATCTGCAAATTTGGCTGTAATTACATATACCAAATTTCAACTATCTAGCTCAAAGCAGTATGGAATTATCATGTTCACAGGCGTAATGCCAGAAATGTGTTTTTCGGATTCATTGAGGTCAGAAACGAAGAGATTCCCAAAATCTCGAGTTCGAATATTTTGACGATTACAATTTTTCTTCTATAAATCGTATACGAAAAAGTAAAAAGGGGTGGTGGATCAGAATTCCAGAGGAAATTTAAAAAATTCGCAGAAGGAGGAAAATCAAAAGATACCATTTGAATAGAAAGAAAGGAAAGTTATTATCCTTTATTTTGATCATTTACAATTAAATCATTTAAAAAAATTTAAAGAGAAAATAATATGTACAGAAAATTGTGTAACTTTAAAATTTAGTTAACTTTTATAAATAAAATAAAATAACTAAACTAATAAAAATTCGTAATTGGTTAATTAAAATTTCTATATCTCAAAATTCCAAAGTTCAAAAATATTTTTTTCTTCCCTTATAATGAAACTATACAAAAGTTATCGTTATGCAAAAATTAACTCATTATCGTTTTTTCAACATTTTTCTCATTTAATGCTAAGACGAGTTTCTACTTCTTAGTTGGCAACGATTCTGTCACCGATTTAGATGAGAAGCATATTAAATATACAAATCTTTAAAAACTCTTTTTCAATTCCAACTATTAGTTCACACTCTCCCTATATATATTTATATATCTTGTTCAAATTTTCAATCGTTAATAAAATATTTTTTATTCATCCCCTCAAGTTCAAATACATTTTTTTTAAAACTTGAAGTGGATGACGCTTGATGTTAATACAGTTTTTTCAGATATTAATTCATTAATTAAATTTAATTGAATGAAAACAATAAACTAAACAAAAAAAAAACTGGATTAGAATCAAGCCAATATCAGTGCAATTCCCCTCCAAATGCAGCTACGGTACTGCTGAACGAAGACTGCTACCATTAACACTATCATGGGTATCAACAGTACATAAGATGCAAGGTAGCATTGTAGATTACGCAGTAATATATTGCACTCTCTTATACACTTAATATAAGAAGATTAATATCTTCGCAGCAGGTCAAGCATATGTCGACTTGAGTAGTGTGAAATAATAGATGGACTATTAATTGAAGAAATGGACTGCTCGAAACTCACTGGAAAGATTCCTTGCAATAATGAAGCATTACAAGAGATGGATGGAATGATAAATTATAAACCACCATCAGCTTCATAAATTAGAAACGAAAGCAAATAGAAAGCGAATAAATAGTATCAAACAAAAATAATAGTTCAACGCTATATACAGAAAGGAAAATGGACAATTGCAAGGAAATTCGCTTTCTCTTTTGCCTCTGAATATTGCGATTCTATCATATGTATATACATATTTATATTAATTGTAATTATTTAATAAAAAGTAACTAAAATAAAATTTTTCTTTGTTGACCTAAGTAGGAATTTACTTAATTTTTTTATATTATTTATTTTGTCTCAAAACTAGATTTAATTGGTAAAATAATTTTTATTTCAAACTATTGTTCGTTTCAATATTCTGAGAGGACCACTTATCGACGATTCTATCTCACTAAGGGGCGAGACGCAAAAGGAAACATCTTCTCTCCTCGTTCATCTCCCCCCTATCTTGTTGAATTAAACCCATCCTAACAAATGCGCAAAAGTGCGAAGAGTTTTAGAATCCGTTAGAAAACGATATCATTCTTAGTTCCGTAATTATCGAAGCGACGTCTTATATAGATTACATTAGTTAAAGTAAATGGCTTATAAATGTTCTTTATTAATGTTTAAAACAGTATGCACAGTTATCCATGATTTTATAAAATATAAGTCACAGAAATGTTGCTTTTGTCCGTAAAAAAATGCAGTTACTCCTTAACTAATTATTACACCTACTAAAGAGATATGAAACAATAAAAATAGAAAAATAACTCATTTCCAAAAAAACACTATAAATTTGTTTCAGTTTTAAATATCCTAATAGCGACATGGAGGGATGCAATGACTTGGCAGATATGCATAATAGTTCAATTTGATTAAAAAATAAAGTGAATAAAAGAGGGAATAACTCAAATACTATAACAATGAAAGAAAGAAAATATTTGTGTTTTTATTCTTTGTGCTCAGTAGAATGCTTCATATTTTATTATGAAAAATTATTAATTGGACAGTCGTATTTACCATTTAATCACTGTGAGTAAAGGACCCTTAAAGAATTAAATTTTTAAATATTTCATATCTAAAGCAGCTGTTCATTTACAGGATTTATAGTTTCCAGAAATGAACTGATTCGATCATTAAAAAAATCCACACATGGTGAAATTTTGAATGATTAAGGATTTTTAAAGAATGAAAAAGTCATCTTTAAAATCTAACGGAAAAGATCGAAAAAAATTCTGAAAAAATCTAGCATAATAAATACAAAAAATGATGGCAAGAGTCAAAATTTATTTGATAATGGCATTTAGCTCTGATTATTATGTCAGGGGTCATTCCAGGAAGTTCCCACTATGATGAATAGCAATTTTTTTCATGTTTCCCTCTTTAAAGAATTGAAATCCATTTATCTTGTTGATAACAACCATGTCTTGGATAAAAACATCAAGAATAAAAAACGTAAAACTAAACTTGTGAGAGAGAAGATAAAGCAAACTTTTCTTTTCTATAGAGTACAACTGGCATCGGCTTTGTTCCAAACTATGCAGGAAGAGGATTAAAACTGGCTGGTGTGAGATATTTAATCTTCTTCATTTAAATGACCTGTTAACACTCTTTCGGACGCCTGACTATTCGAACTTTCATTCATATTATAATGGAGAAACGCGTGAAGTTACTCCAGAATGAGTGAGGGTTTATACTTTTGGGTTTGAACATTCAATGTAAAATGATGAATTAATTTAGTTGGATTAAGATGCTATACGGGGGTTTTGTTGACAGACCTCGTGATTTTGAGCGGTAGTCAGTTGATGAGGACACTGACAGAAAGATGACAGATTTAGCATGCATCTGCCATCAGACATGGCGCATTTATGGAGAAATCGGGCCAAGAATTCTGAATACTTTTTATCAAGAAGCAGTTTCCTTACTAATAGTCCACACGATGACCTCTCTGAATGGTGTAAAAGATAACGAACAGCCTTCTTATGAAACAAATACTTTAAGATTTCAGAGTCAAATCTCTTGTGTTCTTGATATAAACCCATATACAATAATATATGATTCAGACTGTGATATCAATATAAAATGCTCTCACAGTAGAATTTCCATTTAACATAACTCTCTATATAATTTTGATCTTAAAAGACATTCACACATTGTTTTCTATCTATATTATGAAAGATAATTTCTGTGGAACAAAGTTTTCTCGACCATTTTTTTTTCTTAATTACAACGGTTTGAGATTTTTCATTTGTATAAATACCAACAAACACAGCTAAATCAGTTGCCATAAAAAATAGCAACACCTGAAAGACAAGAAAAAATGTTGAAGTTAAAAATTGTTTCATTTTTTTCATTTCAATGAAGATATTGTGATTCTCAATGTCTTATGATGTATTGTACATTTTGTGCATACATATATTTATTTGTATGTGTGCAGGGAATGGATAATGATGCGATTAATTTGCGAATAAAGTCCTTCAATACTTTGAAGAACGTGCTTTTTATAATAAACCTTCGTAAAGGAAGATATATGGAGGATATATAAAGGAGGATATATATCCATACTTTTTACAGTTTAGGATATATGTTAAAGCCAATAAATATTATTTCCACTCTTTGACTTTTGCCCCCTTGTTTTCACTCCTAAACTTGAACATTTCTTTATCGTAAATTTCTTCATATCGAAGTTTTTAAATGACATGGGGTAACTTCAGTCAGTAGACATGGAGACACTTTAGTCAGTAAGGACACGATTACAGATTTTTGGATAAAAGAAAGCTCCAATTTTTAATGATATAGATGCAAAAAAAAATTGTAATATTTTGAAGTTGATACTTATTGCGAATAAAAAGACATTTCGTTAACCTGCTTTTGAACTCATTTAAGCTCAAAAGTCTATTTTTATATCTCCCAGAGAATTGCTCAACATTCCGCTGAACTGAAGTAAAAACCTGAATTGAAGAAAGAACAAAAAAGTCAAAAGGCTTTTTAATAGCTATATACTAAATATACAATCATTTAAAAAGGAGCTGTTAGCAAGTAAACAAGATGTAGTTTTGAATAATGTGCTCAAAAATATTTTCGTAAATTCTCAAGTATACACATGATATAATGAGACATGTAATTTCAGTAAAATAAATAGAATTTAGATTTATTCCTGTTTTATGAAATTTTGATTTGTATTTAAGACATTATGAAACGTTTTGAGCTTTATTTTCCTGTTTGCAAAGCGAAAGCATTGTAACCATCAAGAAATTCGAGCGCCCATTTTGATAAATCCTCACGTTTCAGCCCTCACTGTGTCTGAAAAATACATTTTTAGATATATGTCTGTCTGTCACTCTGACTGTGAACAAGATAACTCAAAACAGTTTGGCATAAGAAATTTGGAGTGTGGTTTTTACACCACATTTGTAGACTTTTACCAAATTTTCAGGAAAACCCATTTAGATAAAATCTGATATCTGATACTTGTTTATTAATGGCATCTCTGTAATTGATAATAAGAAAAGTCGCCAAATATCTTACGTTATAATACTTTTTGGTAACTATTGTTCTCCAAACAGCATTAGGCTAATAGCGCATACAAGGTTGAGGCGTTCTTTAATGTTCTATGAAGCATACAACTCTCATATACGGGACTCCGAAAAAAAATTGAGCACTCACAATGTCAAGGCTTTACCGAATGTACAAAATTTTATGCGGGTGTCAAGAGGAAAGAAAATAGAATATGCAAGTTCGAGGGTTAAAATCTAATGATTAAGATCTTATGGATGTATATAATTTTCAAAAAAAAATCTTGCTTAAGTTTATATAGGATAGGCATTTACGACTTCTAATTCTTCAAATGAATAAAATTTATCGAAGATTTTACATTCAAACTTAGACTTTTTTAATATGGAAGCTTATTGTTATGGACATCTTTATGCATGTTTAAATAAAAGATATGAGTGTTAATTACCTTTAAATTTCCTTTGCTTTTTGGATTTTTAACATAAAGAGGCTATTAAAGGGACTAATTTAGGACTCAATTACTAGGAAATTGAAGAAAGCTAGGATAAAATTAAAGCACCCGTAAAATCTTATTTACTATCGGCTGCACAATTTTTTTGTGAAAGAAAGTTGTAAAAATTTATATAAATGAGCGCGAAGAATACTTTTATTACTTTTTTCTCAACAAAGAATATAGAGGATTTGAAGGCTTTTTGAGATTGAAACCCTTTATATATGCAAAAACAATTCTTAAAATTATGTACATTAATTTATCTAATTTGTCTTATTGTAAAAGAAAAGGGAAATAGATGGAATTTTGTATGTAAAAATTAAGTATGAAAATTTCTAATTAATATTAAATTTTTGATTTATTTCTTCAGAGCTAAAAGACATTTTTCTTAAACACATATCTTTTTTCTTTGTATTAATCTGTAATTCTCTTCCTTCTCAAACTGCAGCAAAACTAATGCCATTAATGACATATAAGAAAAAAAGATTTTTGTTTTTTCCTTCTAGCCTGTGAAGTTTTATATTTATTTTTTGTTTATCTAGGATTTTTCATTAAATATAGCTCAGAAGATTTTCTAGTTTTAAAGAGGGAGATATGAAAAGAAAAATTATTTTTCATGATTGTATTAACTTCCTGGAATTGTTCTTTATCGTAAAAGCAATATCATTTTCAAATAAAGTTTGACAATAATCATCACTTCCTGTGTTTATTATGCTTGGTATAAGTATAAATCTCTTCATTCCCTAAAATTACATTTTTTTAAAAAAAACTTTTTTGTAAAAATTGATATTTATGTTATATCAATTTAATTTTCAAAACTTTTAATTATCAGAAATTATCTAGGGTTTTAATTAAATTTTCTACAATTTAATCCTTTGTAATTTTTTACTTTTACTAATTTACATCCTAAATATATCGATATGAAACTCCAATTAATATGGATAAAGGATGAAATTTAGGGATTAAAACATGAAGAATCTTCCTGACTAAAATTAATTAAAATATTTGATTTTATTATTATCTGTGTTATTTATATCTGTGCTACGAATGGGAATTTTTATTAAAAAAATGAATTATAGCATATTTCTGTCCAGTCATCGCATTTCTTCAAGAAATTATTAGCACTTGAATGGAAACCAGTTTTCATCTGGGCATTTCCGTCGATAATCAGCATGCGGCTCGTGTAAATTTTGGAGCAAGCAAATGGTAGAAGCCCGGGGAATTTGTGTATATATAGGCCTTCGTAACATACCTATAGGCACTTTCAGACGCCGTTGTCTTTAACATTGTAGGATTTTCCAGCTCTCCTATACTCCTCCATCTCAAAAATGAAGGTATGCATACTTGGTCTGTTAAGACCATGCACTAATTAATTATATTTAAAAAACTCTAAGTATATGATTTCTCTTTATAAAATTAAAACTTTATGTATATTAATAAGAATTATTACTATAAAAGTTAGATTTCAATATTTTATTTATTCATTCTTTGATAATATGAATTCAAATATATATATTTTTAAAATTTAGTTAATTTTAATTTTTATGCTAGATTATTAGACCATAAATAAAAATGGATGTAATTCTACAATCTTTTCGAAAGTCCTTTAAATACGCATAACAATAATAGGAAATTCTATCAGTAATAATTGGAATTATTAAAAATGTAGGAGTAATATTTGAAGTATATAATTTTTCAATTATCTAGCAATCAAGGGTTTAAAAAGTAATAGTTAATATATATTTTTTTAAAAATAAATAAATGTTCTAATCTCTCAAAATTACACCCTCTGAAAATTCAACTTATTTATGAATGCAAATTTAGCCAAAATTCAGCAGTTCAGCTAAAATTCATAACAAGTAATTTCAGCTGTTTAAAAAAACATTTTACTTTTTATTGAAAACTAAATAGAATTTTGGCTTTAGACAAATTAAAAATAATTAAAGTCTGTAATTTTAAATTAAGAGCTGAAAAAATATTCTTGCAAAACTGATATTTTTTCGTCACTTGACTACATTAATAATTAAGAAAAACATTATTAAAGTACATTTTCCATGAAATAGTAAATATTAAAATTTTTTTAGATTTAAAATGTAGCAAATGCTTTTATGGAATGAGAAAACTGAAACTGTTGCATCTATTCATTTTTTTTGTCAGTGAAGCAGTAAAAATATGTAGATGCCTCGCATTATCTTAAAGACATTTATTCAAAAATTTTTTTTATAAAGTCGTTAAACGAATTTTCAAATTAGAATTGTAAATGCATCTTTAAATATTATTTACAAATATTTATTTAGATGCAAATATGAAATTTAATCCCCTCATATTTATAATGGCATATAAACTCAAGATGAAATAATAATTTAAATGTTAGAACCTTATTCTTATATTTGAGGAAAGGATGGTAAAACTAAGCGCGACAATCATTTTTTTAACTTTTCATTGTTTATGCAAAACTATGTTCATATTAATCAAATGATATATTAAATTCAATTATTTATATCTTAGAGTAAATTTTATAATTATATATATATATATAAATGCATTGAACTTTAGTCGACCAACAAATTCATTATATGCTATTTTTTAATTCCTTTGACAATAAAATGTATTATTAATTAAGGCTTAATAAATCATCAAATGGAATATAATACTGCAAACTTTTTTTTTCGAGATACATGATATTTTTAGAATTATTTGCGTTTAAAAACGAAATAAAAATTTTACTTTCGATCATTAAAATTCTATTGGCTAATCTCGTTCTTTTAAATTTTTATATAGGTTTTTATCGTCCTCGCCGTTTTGGTGGCAGTTGTCTCATCTCAAAATGTTGTAAGTATATTAGGGTCTCTTTGAACTGAGCACGAATTCTTGACTAAACTATTTTTCTGGAAGAAAAATTTTCTTTAAAAAAAATTTTAATTAAAAAATATCACCCAATGATTCGCTATCAAATCATAGAACGGTAATTTTTAAGCATAAACTTGCATCAAGATTTTAAACGATGGAATATCCTTTAAAATATTCGAATTAAGCTGCTGCAAAATATATAATAATTCAAAAATGCTTCTCTAATTATGCAAATAAATTAAAAATTTGTCATTGATATATATAAGAAATCCGTAGGCAAATATACCGGACTAAAAATATTTGTTTTTATTCCATTTTTTCAAAAATTCCGTATTTTAATTTGACAAATTACATTAAGACTAAATGAATCTAAGCAAAATTAGTTACTTCAGTCAATGTTAAAACTGCTTCTTCTCTTTCATTAACAAAAGGCATTTCAATATCTGTGCTTAGTACTAAAATGTCTACGCTGTGCAAGACAGACCATTTAATCCATAGTAATCAGATTAGGTACAAAAAAATTTCGCAGAATGGGCAATTTTTTAAAAATTTTAATTAATAAAAATTAAGTGAGATTTTACAGTTTTTCTACAATAAAATTCATAAATGTTGCTACATAAAATGATTTTTACATTATTAAAATCTTTTTTAAATTGTCTTTTTAATGATACCACTTTAGTTGGTCGATGTTTTTTTTTTTTTTGAATTTTGACGATTCTTTAAAATGTTTCTTTTATATAATTTTCATTGTTGCAGTAAAATTGCTGACAACTTTTAAACATTTATCGCATGATTTTTTTTTGTCATTAATTCAAGATCCTGTTTTTTGTCTATTTGGTTTATATTAGAAATACATAAGACAAATTATAAAATCATAAAAGACAAAGTACAATTTGAAGAAAGATTATATGCAGAATTATATTTCTGATTTTGTGATATAATGGAACTTGACTCCATAGACTTAAGAACATGATTAATAAAATAGTATAAAGTTATTAAAGTAAGGTATTAAAATCTGTCGTAATTTGTATATAAAATCAGTTTTTGATGAAATCATGAACATAAAGCTATGCATAAGAGATTTAATTGAAATTACAACTAATATTCCTGGCGTATCAATCGATCATCGAAAATAATTAGTTCAATATAAAGGAAAATTATAAATTTTTTCAAATAATTCGTAGCTCCCTTTTATTAAAAAAATGATATGTTTTCAACGAATGTTTTTTTTTACTATGTTAGTAAGCTGGAATATGAATGCTTAAAAAAGAATTTTAAAGTGGTAAGAACAAAAGTAACAACATAAAAATGAAAACTCATTCGTTATTGTAAAATGGAATATTTTTAAAGTCAAAAATGACTAGATTAAGGTATCATCGTCATATTAAGCTAAAAGATTTCTTATTATTTCGAATCAAGCTGGACATTTGAAAGAACAAAGTAAACAAAAAGAGAAATTTTATTTTGATCTAGAATGCTAAATATTCCTATTTTCTAAAAAACAGCAAAATCCACTACTACAGAAAAAATAAAAGTGATTGTATGCAATATAAAAAATCGTACATATTTCTTAAGGCATTCGTTTATATCTAAGTTTCACAAGTCAAGAAGAGGCACCTTCTAATTAGATATGTATCTGCATATTGCACATAAAAACTTTCAAATGTTAATTTAAACGATGCACGTAAAACCTAATTTTTACTTTTTTATATGATTACATTTATAGAGGCTGAGATTGGCCAAATGCTAAATCGTAAAAAAATTCTTCACGATTTACAAACATTTCTTATTTTGCATGGAATCCTTCACCATTTTCTTCTTTTTTTGTCTTACTCAGTTTTCTTTAGCATTTGATATTTTTATGTTTTTTTTGTTTGCATATCCATAAAATCGTTTCGTTTATTTGTGAGATTAATATTTTTCCAGTATTATATAATTATTTCCTCAGTGTCTTTTTATCTGCAAACTTGAAGGCCTTAAGTATTAAAAGAATAATATTCAAACCATCAAAAATGAGCTTATATAACATTAGTTTTCATCTTATCTCTAATTAAAAATAGTTAGACTATTGCAGAATGCAATGACAAGAAATGCTAACAAGTTCTGGCAAAGCTGTGGGTGTTTCACGGGAGAATTTTATCTTCAGAAGCATTACAACCTATGTCTATACGAATACCTTTAATTTTAGGATCCCTTGGCCAAGCCCATCCCCTATTCCTTCAGCTACACTTCCAACACTGAAGATGGGGGCAGCAGTGGTCATCAGGAAAATGGCGATGGAGCTGGGAGAGTGACCGGATCTTACACCGTGACCGATCTTGAAGGTCACAACAGAGTTATCGAGTACATTGCTGACGAAAATGGTTTCAGAGCTACCGTCAGGACCAATGAACCAGGTACTGCCAACCTCAACTCTGCTGATGTGAAAATGGAATCCTCTGGTGACGATAATGGAATCGCTGCTGCCTATGCCGGAGCTCTCCCTGCCGCCGCCCCTGCACCAGCAGTCGCCCCAGTCACCTCTGGACGACCTGGAGTCCGATACGTCTTAGTTCCAGTCACTGACCCTAGAGCACGAGGATATTATTAAATTAATTAATTAATGTTTTTTACGGTCATAATAGCTTTATTGAAGACAAATATAACTCGGAGTAGATTATTGTAAAGAATGTATCCATTTTATGGGCCATGTACCTGTCAGTAGCTGTTATTATTTGTGTGTGTCGAGTCGCTTGCTTTACAATATTATAAATATTATTGAAAGTCAAAATTAATAAAAGCGATAAAATTAGAAAATATAATTATTTAAATGTCGATTAAGTAAAGCTTAAATCATGTTAATAGATAACCGATATAGAAGCATTACATTTTCATGATAAAACATTTAGTAAATGTTTTCATAATGCTCTTTTGAAAAAGTTTTAATTTTAACTTTCAAAAACATATGTAATATATTATTTCTTCTAAGTCACAAATAATAAAAACTATCTCGTATTGTGAATTTTGTGATAAAACCCAACCAGCATAGATGTATTTGTTTACTATATTGTTTGTTGATAAATAAATAAAAATATTTGTTGCAATTTAGAACTTGCCCATTCTTTAAGTACAAAAGAAGCCTCTTTGACCAAAATTTTGCTGCAAAGTTTGAAAAATCTCACCCCTTTTTCCAATATAATATTTTTATCAAGGCATTTTAACTCGGTTATATAGGTTATCTACAGTGGATGAATAACCTTTCTCATATTAATCTTTTCTAAATTCTAAAAAGTGCTTGAATTTTACTACGAAATTTTGATGATTTCTTAAATTATTATACTCATAATTTAATTTTAACATTTGAAGAGAAGAATTTCGAAATTTTGAAACTGTTATCATTTATTTTATTGATACCTGTTTATAGTATAATTCTTGAATTTTATGCATTTACAATTGGCAGAAAAACATCAAATAAAGACACTTACGTACAATATTAACTCTAAACAGGCTAAAGTATTAGAATTACTAGGAACCCTAAAAAAGTCGACTTGAATTGTGATATAAGGCAAAAATATTTAAAGAAAATTAAATATGTACCGAATGTTATTCTTTTCATATAAATAATTTGGTAAAATTTAGAAATAATGATATTATTTAAAAAAATCGTAAATACTTTTAAAAAGAAAATACAATATCAACACTTTTTTTTTAATTTCAAATTTTAAAATCCAGCTTTATTTAAATCATATCTCTATAGCAATAGAAATTTTAAATTAATTTAGCAAATAGGATTGAAAAAAGAATAAAATCGAATGAGTTTTAAAGAAGAGTAAAAGAAATAACTAAACTGTTGCCAATTACAGATAACAATATAATAAAAAAGAATATTTGAATATATAAGACAGGAAATGAAATACCAGATGGAGGATAAAATTTTCTTTTCAATTCTATCATTAAATGTGCAATTCAAAAATTTTATAATTTTTAAGGAATATTAAACTATTTGCAAAATATAAGAAATATAATATCATATTATTAAAATGTTAATTTTTCATTGCTTTGTCCATTTTGTTTGATAATGAAAATGGCTTAAAATGCGTGATAATATTTTCGCAATTATTTTTTAAATTATGCATGCTTGTGAAAGACAAATAATATATTTGGGAAAATAAATCAGGTTTCTAATAGTAAAATATTGAGTTGCAAACGAATTATGATACCATACATATAATAGGATTTTGGATACCAAAAGAGTAATAGAATTTTATCCTTTAAAGTTTAAAAAGTGCAAAAGTAGTTTGCAGTTTAATTCATTTTATAAAATTCTTCTTACGAAAACTATTGAGAAGACAAAGAAAATAGCTGTGAAAATTATTAACTTTTTAAATTAGATATTCCCTTCGTTAATATTGACGAAGTATTAGGAGAAAAAAATTAAAAGTCTTTATGTGTGCAAACAAGATAAAAATGTAGCATTAGTTGTTCACACAACTAGCAAATAAATTTAAAAAAAATACAAATAAGAAATTTTATTTATAATAACAAAAATGTACAAAAACAGTCTTAAAAGATCCGGACATGTGATATTAATTAATTATGCCATAATATTATTAGAAGAAATTCTCAAATTGTCCAGTGTTAGAGCTGAAAAAGAGCCTTTTATTATCTTAATTAAATAACATGTTCAAGCATTTTTGGGCTTAAAGGGACTCTCAGTTTTTACTTTCTCGTGCACAAAGAGAAAATATTATAATCGTCCAAAAATTCAAACTCGAAATTTCTCTGAATCTCCTCATTTTAGACCTTCATAAGTCCAAAAATACGGTTTTGGAAGAATTATGTCTGTCGGTCTTTCTGTGAACACGGTAACTCAAAAACGCTTCTCCCGCTAGTTTGTTTTATTTGAACTCCAACTTACGATACAAGTTTTAATCACTCATACTGAGAAATATCTTTCTGAAATTTGTCATTTTCCATTAAAATTTAGAGTTTAAATAAATGTACTCGCGAGGAAAATTTATCAAAGAGCTGTAAAAGGGGGATTTTTATTAATTGCATTGAATAAAATCCACAGAAATTTGCTTTGTAGCTCAAGGTTAGTATTGTTATATATTTTAATTGAATGCACTTTCGCTACAATAAAACATTCAAATCATTGTTACTGTTCTTTTGACCTCAAGGAAAAGCAGTGTAAACAGACCTTTAAAATTTTATTTGAATCATTTAAAGAACAGTAGACATATTGTAAGAAAAACTCTTATTGATTTCATGATAAAATGCGCCCCTAAGAAATCGATCTAAGAAAGCACATGCAAAAAAATATCGTATGAAATGTCGCCAGTTGGATGAATGGAAGCAAAACAGACGCAGATCTGAAAAAAAAAACCTTTCTAAAACTATCGAAAAATATTACATTTAGAAATGGCAATAATAATATAAGAAGATAAAATCAAGAAAATACCATTTTAATTCTGAGGTCCGATATTTAACAGCGATTGATGAAAAAAGAGGAAACTGTCTGTATACTATATCAATTGACAGTTCGTTGTGGTTACAAGGACTTGACTATCTGGGTATTCCTTGAATATCATACTATATTAGTATGGACTATTGACTCAAAAGCCCATAGTCCCCCCCCCCCCCCAATAATTTGGGTGCACTTTTCTATCTGAGTTAATGGACAGAGATATTGGAAGAGAGTATCAAGGACTACAGAAAAGTGAAATGATATAGGGATAATCGTGATTGGAATACACGAATCTAGATGTTAATTCCCTAATGAGTGTCTGTCTAGCGAGGGATTTCAATACAGACAGAACGAAATCATGAAAGATGCCCGAAAATATCTAAACAAATAGCAAGTGTCATTTTGAACGGTGCCATTGATATTGCAGCATTGAAAAGAGGCAGTTGACTCTCCATGCCGAATGGTCATAGCACTGGTCTCATAATCAAGAGATTGTAAGTTCGAATCCCGCTAGAGACAATGCGATTCACAGTCTGTGTAAATATTTAATTCCTTGATTTTATATTTTCTTTTATTTCATGTTCCAGAAGATTCTGGAAATTTCTTTAGTTTATCAGACAAGTGTTCTGGACTTTTCTTACTGTCTCCAGAAAAGTATTCTTGAACTTTTCTTTCTAGTATAAAAGCAGAATATAGTAAAGAATCAGAAGTTAAAATCTCAGTTCGGAGTTATGTTAATAAATTGGTTTAGCTCTACTTTTTGTGTGTGTCATTGAGACAATATTTACAGTTTTAGTAGTGAACAATATTTACAGTTTTAGTAGTGAACATATGAACGGTGAAATACACAAGTGCGAATTTGTTGATTCTCATTTACTAAAAGGTATAAATGGCAATAGCATCATTTTAATGAATGACACCCCATTGTGATTCAGATATGGCGAAGAGTGAGGACCTCTTGAGATTGAATGCATCCAGAAAATGTAGATGCCTTTATATTCTCTCTATATATAAAGCTACAAGGTGATCAAGAAATAACAGGAGGTGTTCGGAGCCCTGTAACGTGTTATGTACTGGACGAAATATGACAACAATTGGCCATCATATACATTAAAATATGCGGTTTCGATTTATCAAGAAAAAAAATTAGTACCCGAAAAACGCCTATAGGGTAAATCCTGGCGCTGCAAGATCAAAATATTGAAAAAAGAATACATAAAAGTCAATGGAAACCGTAAATAACAACACACCAAATATCAATGAAAAACGTTTATTATAACAATTTACAAATTTCACTCAAGGTGACCACTAACTTGATGTTCCAATAATTGCATGCGGTACACGAGGGTTTCGACTGTGGCACGCATCATATCGGCATTTATTAGTCTGGCATGTAACGTTATTTGATATTTTAAATTAGGAATGTAAGGAACATAACATTTATACACAACGCCTTTCAAGTGAACCAGACACGCCTCACAACCAGAAATTGCCAAGATTCAGATCAGTGTCATCAGTTAATGGGTGGTATCTTTTAATGATAAAATTTCAGGATCTTACGCAATATCTTCTGCATCGTCGAGAACGGATATCTGTTTGTCGTGATATTGAACGTGCGCTACTGATAATCTGTTTATTAGCTATCGTCTGATCCATAACGGCAGTTGTAACTTCTTCAACTTGTTCCTGCTTGATAACTTTACTTCCTCGGTCTGGTTCCACACCAAGAATTCCTGTTGTTTCAAATCCGTCAACCATTCTTCGTAAGTTAGTGATTGTCATCGGTCCTCTACGTAACTGTTTTAAACGCCGGTATTCACGAAGAGCAGCACTGGCATATTCATCCCGCTGATAATACAGTTTGACTAATAAGGCACGTTCATGTAGTGACAACACAATCGACGGGCGAATTCTTGCAGAATGACATAAATTCCCACACACCTTTCTTTTATCTACGATGTCATGTCACAAAGTACCCGTATAAGCAAATTACATAATAAAGTTTTCGATCGCAGCACCAGGATTTCTCCTATCCGCGTTTTTTGGTACTCATTTTTTTTTCTTGACAAATCGAAATCGCATACTTTAATGTGTATGGTGGCCAGTTATATTTCGTTACAGGGCTCCGAAAACCTCCTGTTATTTCTTGATCACTCTGTATATATATATCACGTACGTGTCATAGACTATTACTTACTGTCATAGACTTATTACTTACTAGCCGTCTTTGGCGACCAGCCGGTTTGCCAATCTCAATGCTTTGTCAAAATTTTAATAATTAAATATTTTATGTAATTTCTACTTTAATAGCTTCTGCATCCAAATATTTTAAAACTTCGAATTTTGATAGTTATATAATTCACTCATAATATTATAAAAGCCTTCAGCCATAACGTAATATGTATCTCTCTAATTTTTTGTTAGCTGCCGTAGAATTTACGATTTAAATTAAAGTGGAAATGATTAATCTGCAATAAATATAATAATATTTTTTTTTACTAAAACAAAGCATTTTTTTAATAATATTGTTACTAAATTTCTTTACCGGGGTTCGTTTGGATAGTGGAAGTGATATGGTGTGGAGAACGCTCAATCAGCAGGCAGAAGTAAAATAAAAACAACGACGTTTATTTTCACGAAGACACACATGACAGCACAAAAGCGACAGCTATATACAGCACAAAGACGACTATCTTCAGCCGAGACGTGTAGCATACAACAGCATACACAGCACCATACAACCACAATCCACTGCAGACAGTAGCGCACAGCTCAGTTGAGCACGAGCTTGACTCCGTCGCTGCTCACCGTCGTTTCCGCCTACTCCGCTCTGTCGCTTACGACTCCTCCGCTCCGTCTTCGGACTTGACTTCCCTGCTCTCGAACTCGGACTCCCCTGTCGTCTACCTTCCTCTGGCAGCTTTCTTTTATAGGTCTCGGGAGGCGGGACTAGAAGCCTCTCAACCAATCAGGAACGTTCGAGGCGTATCTCGGTTCCTACTGGACGGACCGGGAAAATTCTCGAAGTTTCGGGTATTATCTATTTTGGCGCCAAAGTCGCCAAATTCGTCGCCAAGTCGCCAAATGGTCGCCAAGCTCAGGGACCTCCGATGTGACACACGGATTCTGTCCCATTCAGATGACTTTAAACTTTCTTTCTGTTGATGGAACAAACTATGCTGGGAAGCCGCATTGCAGGTTTGTAACAATATGATTACTGAAAACAGAGCCACTGAGCATTTAAAACTTATGAGCACTAAAGAATATCATACTTAATTTATGTAATATCTCAAGAATTTGTTAACAAAATTTTCTCAGATTCATCATGGATTAATTAACAATGTTTAATTTTAAATGCATCAAACAGAAAATAAACATTATCGTTTAAAATAATCGTTCGAAAACAGGTTAAAAACTAACTAAAAACCGATGTGCTTAAAACTATAAGCATATACAAAAAATACATATAACTAACATAAAGACAATTACAAAAGCACACAACTCGCCTAAAAATAATTTAAGTCAACATCCGTTGAAAATTTTTGTCAACAATCAGAACACAATGCGCATACGTGAATTTTCAACTTCAGTTACGGTAACGCAAAAACGTGTATTTTTCTACTCCAGTTGGGGTAACGCTATGCAGATTAGAAATTTTTAATTTCCTTTATTCTGTTTTATTTTAATTCAAAAGTACTTCAGAATGAATCTGAAAGATCGATTAATTAACAATGTTTAATTTTAAATGCATCAAACATTAAGGAAATCAACAGAATCATTTGAAATAATCGGCCGAAAAATGTTAACCCTAGCCTCATTAGCGTTGGGAAAATTAAAATATTTTTTTGGCGAGAAAGTTAGTTTTTAATTAATAATTAAAATTCTAATTAAAAATTCAAAAAAGGAACCCCAGGTGCACATTCCCAATCTCCAAGGTATACATGTACCAAATTTGGTAGCTGTAGATCAAATGGTCCGGCCTGTTGAGCGCCAACGCACGCACACATACACACACACACACACACACACACACACACACACACACACACACACACACACACACACACACACACACGCACACACACACACACACACATTGAGCTTTATATAAATATAGATTATCGGATGACAATAGTCAAATGTAAACAAAACAGCACACAAATTTTAGATTGCTTCGTTGAACGTTTGTATAGCTGCGATGCTTCGTTTGGATAATTAATGGAAGTGCAATAATGAATAGTGTTCACCAAGTCAAGGAAAGCCTTTTCAGTCAGCGAAAAAAAGATAGAAAGAAATTAAAGAAATTAAGAAACAGGCTTCAAACAGAACATTTATTTGAGTGAAAGAGTGGACTTAACTGTCTTCAAATAAGCAATTATTGTGACTCGGCTGCGAAAATAAATGTTCAAATCTGTAAAAAAATATCTTACAAAAATTGTAATTGTATTACATTAAAACTCAAACAGTTTTCTTTTTAATGATATCAGTTTCATTTTCGCATCTTTTCCTACTTAATTTCAATAACATTTTTAATTGAATTTGATACACAATTGATTTGATACAATGTTTTTAAATGTCATGATGGAATTAAAACGTATTCATGAAATTAATTCACATATTTAAAATCACATTTAATTAATGTTTTGTCGATTATTAACTGCACTAGGATTTTCACTTCCATTTTTATTTCGTAATATATATATATACATATTTAATATCAGGAAATGGATATAATTGAATGTTAATGTTCCAAGTTACAATGTTATTAATGTTACAAAGAAGTTCTGGATTTTCTTAAAGATAACAACATTAATAAACTTGATACTTTTGATTTCGAAAATTTATACACTAATCTACCTCATGAAAAATTAATAAAAGTCTGCACTTTTATCTATGACGAATATTTAAATAAAAATATCATTCCTAAAAATAACTGGCTTGAGCTATGTAATTTTAATATTACTGAAAATTACGTTTTTAATGGTATTAATTTTTATAAACAAGTTAAGGGCATTCCAATGGGAACAGCTTTCTCAAGTGCTTTGGCTAATATTTTTCTACATTACTATGAGAAAAAAGTAATTAAATATAATTTGATAAACGGGTGGAGATATATTGATGACCTACTTTTGATTAACTTCGACAATACTAACATTGTTACTAATTGCTATCCAAAAGATTTAATTCTAACAGAAACGAATAAAAATCAACTTGAGGCTACCTTTCTGGATTTAAAAATCGAAATTGATAATGATAAAACAATAGTTGGTATATACGATAAAAGGGATGAATTCAACTCTAAAATAACAAAACTATGTAACTACTATTCCAATCTAAACTCTAAAATTTTCAAAAATCTAATTTTCTCACAAGTTAACAGGATCAAAAGGGTTTGCAATAATAAAAATTCCTATATTGAAGCATCAAACAACCTCATTAAAAATTTAATTAAAAATGAATTTCCTAAAAATTACTGTAATGTCAATTTTTTAATTAAACAAGGTATGGTTTCGGATTAATCCTTTGGCTTAAATAAAAAATAGAACTTTCCTTGCATATTATATCCCTCAATAGGTGGCGCTGGGAGCTTACAATTTTTACCTAAATTACGTTAGCTTTGTGTTTTTAATAAGCGGGAATCACAATCGATAGCTTAAAATTTCCTTGACTGCTGATGGTATATTCTTGCCTTTTGGTTTTTCTTTAGTGTTATTTTATGGTATTTTGGTTTTTATTGTTTTTTTGTTATTGTATTTTTACTTACTAGTGGTTTTTCTTCTAATTTGTTGTTGTGTATTTTCCTTTCAGTTAAAATGGTATATCTCTTGGGCCTAATTTCAGGGGATTTTCGGGTCACGAGGAATCATTATTAGACTTAATTGTCTGCATTTCCTTAACAGAAAAAATCCCTTTTTTTTAATCCCTGCCTGAGGGTGACCCTTGAAAAAGTCTTCAGGCCGGATTCTTTTTTATATTTTGTTATTTTTTTTATTTGGTTTATTTGTTTTTCCTATTAACTTGATTTTTATACTTTTGTATCAGTTCATCTGTGTTTTAGAAGTAGCTGCATTTGCGCTCACTAAATTCTATGAAGTTTTTTCGTGTTCCATTTTTGGTTTTAGTTTGAATAGGAAATAATCTTTAGTTGCGATTTCGAAACTGTTTTTTTTTTTTTTCGTTTGCATTTTGATGATTGATAT
>JAPMOR010061298.1:1410-14017 GCA_026543865.1 Argiope aurantia | reverse complement strand
TCTCTTCAAATGAATTAATATGCACGCCAGTTAGATGGTATCAGTTCCTCATTTGTTCTGAATTTTAGTGTATGGAACCCCTTTGTGTAGGCCGGTGTACGTAATTTGACAATATTTGTAATCCGTATTAATTGCCGATTAGAATTCTGTTGCTGTATTTCTACAGTCTGAGTGTAAGTACTTATAACGTTTTACGTTAAAAATACGTTTTTTTGTGAAAAAGTTAATTTTTTTAATGTGTAATTTAATTTCTGAACAGGTTTCCTATAAATGTATCTGAATTTTGTTTCTGATCTCAATAATTTTTATATTTTCATAAAAGTATGCTTTAATATGCCCTTTTTCCGGATCATAAATCTTATTACAATCTTAAAGCAAATTAATTTTATTACAACAAACAAATCACAATTTTGTCACAATCTAAAAACCAAACGAAATTAAATTTTTGGTGCAAAGTTGGCATTGAAATTTCTCAATTTATTTTGTAATTCCCGTATGACAAAATCTGCAACATGCCTATTTTAAGACATTACAATTTTTTAAGGGTGCATAATGCAAGGAAATTGAGAATTTCATGATGCTTATCAATAGAATACCTGTTGTATCAAGATTGATCACAATACAATTCAATTTTTTTCGGAATCGAAGAAATACATTTATTAGGAAAGTTTGGAACATACAATTAGATTTTTTGTTGCGATCTTCAGTTCTTTTGAGCCAAAATATCCATAGTTTCTTTTTCTTTAATTCTCAAAAATCTGTTGACTTTAAATTTAAAGTATCGCCTCATTGGGGTTTCTTCAATGTATTTTATGCAAAAGTCCACATTAATATTACAAAATTTTTCAAAAAATTATTTCAAATGATTTTATATAATTTTTTCCTTAGCTTTCTGTAAGATGAGATTTTTTAATCCGATATTTTTTTCTTTTCCCAATGGATTTTAGTACTGAAATTTTATATATTTGTGTATATTCTTGATGGAAATGTATCATTTTAATTTTTCAAGAATTTTTGGTTGATCAATTAATTTTAATTTGATTGCTGTGAATTTTACAAAGATTGTTGATATCATGATATTTAAAGCAATGAAGTCGGCAAGCATTAAAAATGAAAATGCGCTTTTATGGGTAAAATAAAAAATAGAAAAATATCAGTCATAAGCCTGTACAATATAAAATATCCATCTGGAAATTTTGATAGAATATTCGAAACGAACTGATTTTGATGTTTATTGTTATATAAAATATAACATTAATTTCAATGCCTCATTTAGTTTGGTTTTTATTTTGGCATTCAAATTTTTGATTTTTTTTAAGTACACTAATAAAAACAAGTTATTGGGAATGTTCTTTTTGAATATTGCACTTAACTGAACTGATTCTAAATTAAAATACATTTGTTTCAGATCAGAGTAGAGAAAATCGTCTTTGATGATTCTATTGGCATGTCTTTAATTACTACAAGCAACCCATGGGTGAGTGTTATTCCGTTTTTATTATCAAATAGGCTTTACTGGCAATTTCTTTTATTGATTAGAATGATTTTAATAGTTTTTATTTGGGCGGGAAGTATTTTATAAAAATTTACAAGCATTAGGAAAGATTTTTAATATAGCAGTGCTTAAAATGATATGTTTTTGATCTGAGGCATCAAGTGATTCGGTTTCGGTTTGGCCAAATGTTAAGCGATGAGTTGAATTTATTTGGAATACATTTGAACTTTAAGCAGATGTAAAATTTAAACTCTTCTTGAAATAAAGCTCTAAGCTGTAATAAATATATCACATTAATAAAGGGAAATATATCTTGAAATTAATAATCTTTTCCAGAAGAAATGGCTTTGAATTTCTTCTAGAAGAAGTGGGAAAACTATATATTGAGCTTAGAATATTTATTGGCCCTCTTATAAAATATTAATTTATACTTATAATTAGGTTTGCACATTTTTCTTAATCTCTTGAAGTAAATGTATAAAAAAAAAATTGTGTATTGAAAGCACAATTGATTTTTTTATGTGCTGAGTTTGATGCTAATTTATAATAGTTAGAATATGTAATGACTTCAATAAAGAAATTCGATTTGTAATATTTTTTAATGCTAATCATGCTAAAAAAGTTTTAATTTTTTTAATGGCTCATTCTCAAAATTTCAAATTTGTAATGAACCCGACAATCAGAGAGGTCAAATCTTTACTTTGTTAGTTTGTAATGATTTCTTCACTGTACCGAAAATTAAATATTAATTCATTTCTTATTAATTACGGACAAATTTTTTAACATTAACGAGTTATCTTTTTTTGACAAGTATGGAAAAAGTAATTTTTTCATTATGACGAGTTTATTCTATTAAATAAATATATTTATATAATTGTTTAATTATATTTGTAACTTATTATTTATATTTTTATAATAAATATACTTATGACAATTTAGATTCGCATTTTCCGAAGTGGTCGAAACAATTAACTGGTTAAATTATTCGAAACAGTTTGAAGTAATGACCATGATGTCACTTTAATTGAAAAGCATTTACTGCTGTATTTGTTTTCAAAAATTCTCCTGAGTGATTTTCACTTGTAAGAAATTTTCAATGTTTCATCTATTGAATTATTTGCATCGCATATGATTAACATCACTTCTTTCAAAGTAGTTTTTCCTCTTATTGTTAGATTACTTATCTTGTAAGTTTAAAGAATATAGGCATTTCGTGTCATATTGGAATAAATGGGGACAAATGTACTTTCCTTCATTGAATGTTTGAATTTTTAAAAATCAAAAAAATGAGGAATATTTAAGGTAAGTATTTTTTTAATGTTAAGTGTTTTGATTCAGTTTTCTGGTAAGTATTCTAGCATGTATCACAATTTTTTTAAAAAAAATAACCTCCGCATTCTGAAGGTCCTTTTTCACAATGGCTTCTAATCATGCCTCTTTCATTCATGATACTTACTAGCATTTCGGTCACAGTTTGTTCATTTTTATTCATAAAATAGTTTTTTAATCTTTCCAGCAATGGTGGATTTTACTTGCTGCGTCTGATTACTAAAATTAAATATTAAAGCTAGAAATCAGAAATAGAGTTAGAAAAAAAAAACTTTTATGTTCTTACATTAATTCTTTCTGGTTTCGCAAATAAATATATTCATATTCCTCATCTAATTGAAGGAACTCGGAAATCAAATCGATTAATATGAAATCCTTTGCCTTACCACCGGTGCTTTGTAAAACTAAAATGCCAATTAAAAATATTTTTAATTTTTAAAATTATTTATTTTGGTAAGTTTAAAATGCTTAAATTTTTTAGTCATTGAAGCCCTTGGCTTTCGATTTTATTTTACTCAATAATTAAATAGCGAATCCTATTTGGATCATACATTATTATAGGAATTGAAATAATAAAATGGCATAATGAAGTGTTTTTAAGTGATTTTTGCATTTTAAAATACTTAAATTTCACTTAATTGTTGATTTAAAATTCAGTAATTCGATGCACGAATCAAACGCGTTCTTTTATGCGAAGGTGGAAGGGTTTTAAGAAATCAAACTTCTTAATCCTCTTAAGTTTTTAAAATTTCTATATTCACTCATCGTTTTATTGCATGTAAGGAAAAATATAAACATTCACCAAAATGGCAAATTAAAGAATAATTAAAAGTTTCGAATTCGTATTCTTTTTTTATTTACTAACTAGCCGCCTTTGGTGACCAGCCGGTTCGCCAGTATTACCACTCGCTACAATTTTCAATTAAATATTTTAAGTAACTGGTCTCTTAAAGGATACTCAAACAGAACATTTTTAATCGAACAATTTTGATATCCATACCAAACTTATACTGTTTAGATCGTTTCGTTCAATTTACTATATATATTTTGCTAATTTGTTGTCATTTCCGGCAAAATTTCAACTTTAATTTAAAATGTAAATGATGAAATTGCAATTAATATTAAGATATTTTTCAATAAAACCAAGCGTTTCATTTTATTTATCATCTTTATTGTTATTTATTAATTGTTATTATTACTGAATGTGAGTATTGCAAACAGAATCGCTCGGTATTTAAGTCTTATGTTAACTACAAAATATTTTTCATAATTTATGTAATATCTCAAACAATAATTCAACAAAAATTTCTGAGATTCAGCATAAAATTCAGTTTTTAGTTTTGCTTTCAAAATGATTGAAATTAAATCAATAATAATATTTTGTTCCTGCCTATAAATATATTTCAAAAATTATGAAGTCTAAATTTAATGCAGTAAGGTATCATATTCTGAGAAATATTCTGGACGCACCAAATTTCAAATAAATGAATGAATGTTTTTATTTTGCACGATCAACTAAGACTTATTTATGAAGTTTTAAATGTTAAAAATTCAGAAAAACTCAACTTTTTCATAATCTTAGGCCAATCAATCTTGAGAAACCTGCGCGCTGATTGGCGTATTTTCCTTGAAGCGATCGATGAAAAATCTAAAATTATCCTTTTTTTATTGAATAGTGATATTCAAATTTTCATAAATCAGTCAGTTTAAGTGATTGGAAATTAACCCTTAAAAGTCAGTGATTTAATTGATTGGAAATTAACTCTATGACCACCATAAAATCTGTGCTTTCTCTTGTGGTGTATGCATTCTCCTTAATATCCGCTGGAATAAAACATCACATACAAAAATACTATATAGACCAAACACATCAAAAGTAAACATAACATTTCAATAGTTGCCAAAAACAAAAGAGAGAAAAATACAATTAATAAGCAGACGATATTTAGAAAAGTACAGATATTTAGACTGGAAAATGAAATTATCTGAAATTAACCACACGCGCAGACGATATTTCAAAAGTAAAAATATTCAAACCTGAAAAGGAAAATCTATCAGTTATTCCATCAGTAAATGCCATAAGTTTGTTTATATCTTCATTATTTTATGAGTCATTAAACATCAAAATGGGTCCGGGACTAAATAAACACCCTCTATAGAGAGTATAAAAGAACATAAAATTTTTCTTGAATTTATTTTTTAGAAAAAATATTTCATATTTGTTTCATTTCCTACAAACACGTGCCGAAAATTATATTTTTGCAGATTTCATTTCCAAAAAGATTTAAGTTATTTTTAATTGGAGCTTTAATCAATGTGATGGTAACACTTTCAAAAACGCTAATTTTTTCACATGAATAAGAAACGTGCTTAATTTTAATTTTTATTTTTTACGAAAAAAATTATTGAAAAACATAGTTAAAATATTTATTTAAAAATTCATTAAAAATAGAAATCTAATTTTAAGATTAAAACATTAGTATCATTTAAAAGATAAATTTTTGATCTTTAACTTCATGTAAAAATGTTTTTTGTGCGGTAATATTTTCGGAAGTTATAGCAGAAACACGTCAAAATTTCGCTTAATTTTTAAATAAAATTCTAATTAAAAATTCAAAAAAATAACCCCCAGGTGCACATTCCCGGCCTCCAAGGTATACACGTGCCACATTTGGTAGCTGTAGGGTGAATGGTCTGGCCTGTAGAGCGACAACACACACACACACACACACACACACACACACACACACACACACATTGACCTTTATTATAAGTATAGATTAGAAAACATCAAAAGTATTTTACTATCGACTTTTTGTGGCACTTTTTTGAAATCCATATTTTACTTGATTAAGTCTTTTCCTTTTAAAAGAATGAATGAACGATCGTTATTGTTATTATATAATCGGTGTCAAACAATCTGTTTAAAATATGATAAATTAAATGTAATTTACTTCGCGATATTTGCAATGATTAAAAGCCAAAATGAAATCGCCTTCAGAATGCAAAGGTTCAATTTTTAATTACATATTTACATGCTTTTATAATGAAATCGTATTTATAAATATACATTTATGCATTCGTGAATGTTTTAATGCAATTACTTAACTGTGCATGTTCAATGTTGAGGCAGTTCTACCCCTCTGATCAACGTCTCGATTCGACTTCCAACTCCGCCTCGTCACTATCGTTCTTCGAGCGTTTCGAAGGATTCACTCGACACGACATTCCTAATGACCGGGAACGAATCCCACAGTGTTCGGCAAGCCACAGTTTCTGCTCTTATATCTTCGCTTGTCAAATAAATGGGATGGATTTCTATTTATTGCGTACATCTACAGGGAATTGGGTGATATATTTTTTTACTGCAGTCTTGGCCAAGGATGGTGAAATTGATATAATGAGAGGCGGTTTCATTTAAATTTCTTAAACATAAAAAAAGAAAAAACTTTCTTTTCTAATAAATAGACATTTAATTAGAACAACGCAGAATCAGTGGCGGATTTAGGAAACATTTATAGGCCCTATGAAGTGCACATAAAGTTTCTCCCATAAAAATTAATATATGTAATTGTGGATTTCACCATTGGATTAAGTGACTTTGTTAATATTTTCATTTCATCATTTTCATATGTATATTTTTATTTCTTCCGATCTCAGCAGTTGAAGTGATTTTTGAAGTTTTTTATGTACTCAGTTAAAAATCAGTCTTTATTTCTTTACTTAACCTGTTTACTGGGGAATCAAGTTTTGTTCGACTTATTTCACAATGGGGACAATGGAACATTCAAAATATTAAGACAAATTTCCAAGACGAAAAATGTTATCATGCTCATAGCAGTAGCAACTCCTGTATGACGAAATATTTCGTCATACTCAGTTAACAGGTTAATATTTTAGAGCGCAGTTATAAAGATGTTAGAAATTTTATAGAAAAAAATATAGTGTAGTTTATTTCCAAAATGAATAATTCGGACTTTAAAGCTTTCATTTCATAATATTAATTTATAAGGAAATTAATATAACTTTAATTTTATCTGAACCTACAACCGAAATACCCCACAACTAGTCAATATTTAAATATTTATAAGCAAGTAATTATGCCTAGATTCATTCAATTTTAATAGCTTTGAGTTTCAAGTTTAAATCCGGCTTGTAACTAATATTTCTATATAGATGCCTAATCATAAATCCGCCACTGTCGCAAGCGTTGTAGAACTAATCCAGAGCTTCATGAAATTGTGTGATCCCAGAGCAAGACCTTTTTACTTCATCAATTGAGCATCCTAGAATTTAACTCTTGCAACGTACAGGGAACCTACGGCATTATTTCCAGATTGAAAATTAGCGTTGGGAAAGGAAGAAAAAATTGTTTATTTTATAAAGGCAGTAATTACCAACATAACTGTTGCAAGTATGCATTTCACTCTTTAATACACATATTTTGCCAGCTTACGAATTTGAGCCTTTAATTGAACTTTAATACCTGTATATGCTTGATTAATGTTGAGTATGTCTTTGAATGGATAGACGCCAATAAGAATGAATCAAATCTTTTTGCTAATAAACATATCATGCTAATATCAATATCATATTTGCTTATGAATTATTAAATGCTGACTGAAACCTTTAATTCTGGATACTTTCTCTAAATGGTTAATCATACTTGCAGTTTTTTCCCCCTGGAAATGCTGTTTAAATTTGTGCTTATTTTCCGCATACTATAGAATGTCAAAATTTACCATCTGCCAAGACTGTAGTTTCTGTATTTTGTTTTACAGAATAAGGTTTTGAAACAGAAAACATCAGAATTAATATGTCGCTGCATAATAATGTTATAAAGCCAGCTGAAACAGGGAAGAACCTGAAGTGTAATGCGAACTTCAAAATTTATCTCGTCTCCTCTGAAATGTCTTGCTTTTTGTGTCGTTCCTGCTCTCCAGTTGATTTTTTTTTCAGTGGAGAGGAAAAGATAAAAAAAATGAGGATTCTGAAATTGGAATAGAAAGAACTTTTAATCTGCATGATAATTTCAAAAGTTTTACAAAAATCCCTTTCATATCTAAATCGTCTTTCCCCTTTTCCTAAAATATGCAAATTTTCGGGTTCAATCATTTGAAAAAAATTGTTTTAGAGAATCTGGAGAAAAATCAGCAAAGATAATACTTTACATGCAATCAACAAAGATAATACTTTAACACTAATTAAAGCGATATAAAAGTTTGTTTTTCTTATTCCTTTGTAATCGCAACGAACGTCTGAAAATTTTCAAGTTATGTCAAAACACGAATGAAAAAATACTCAATGAAATGAATTCATTTCATAATACTCTTCATAATATTCAGTCAATGTGTCAGATGCGGATTAAAATTTACCAATTAAACTCTTGCTTTGAGTGTACATGAATCATAAAAAACTTAGAAATATGATTAGTGCTCAGATACGCTATAAAACTGGATTTTTTTTTAAATTTTATAATTATTTGAGAACTCAATTATTTCAATAATAAATTATGCTGTGATATGCTAGTAAGTTTTAAAATGTTTTGCGTTGGATTGAATTTGCATTTAATTTGCAATAAGAGAAGCATTTAATTTGTAATAAGAGAAGCATTTAATTTGTAATAATGAGAAATGAAATTTTTTTATTAAAATTTCATTTACGCCATTTTAATAATACTTCAGTTCAGTTTAAGTCGGTCTATTTAAAGAATATAAACGGTGTTGTATTGAACTGAAATTTGGAGGTAGAAAGATATTATTTCTGAAACTAAAAACTTAGTTGAGGTGGATTGTTTGAGATTCTTGCTTGCCATTCGATCTCCTTTTTCAAGATTTGGTTTTGGATAAATCAATAAAAAATAGGGAGGAAAAAAAGTGAAATGTTGCAATTTATTAATTTGGAAAGAAATTAATAAAAATGTTTTGTTTGACAGTTTTCTTGAGAATTTGAATAACTTTTGTACTATTTTTGAGGACAAGTGTAGAAATTAAATACTGAATTGAATGCATCTGCTTTATAAATAAAATTAAATTGATGAAGTTAATGTGCAATGATGCTATAATATGAGAAAGATAATTGGTGGAACAGAATAAATATCGAATAAATTAAATATGCTTCAGCAAATCTTCTATTTTTGAAAAGAAAAGTGTTGTTAAACAAATAGAATGACATAAAGCTTAAATTTTCGATGCGGAGTTACAATTTTTTTTAAATATTTATCATTATAGAGCGATTGATGTATGCAATACATATTAAGTTAATATTATTGTGGTTCTAATGTTTTTGTCTGTTAGAAAAGTTTTAAACAGACGGATTGTGAAAACACTCGGCACCAAATAAATGTATAATTAGATATCTTATGCCAGAATTATTAACCTTAACTCCTTATTTAATGTAAAGTAGTGATTTTAATACATTTTTTTTTGACTTTCACCAACTTTTTGACCAACTTGGATTTAAATAAAACTATCGGAAAAAACAAGCAGTCATTTAAACAGTTTTTTTTATATATTTAAAAGATAATTTTAAAATAATCCAAAGTAGCAAAAAAATAAAGACACAAATTCCTTTCATTATTGATTATCCAAGCAGATTTTGAAGTCATCGTTTAGGTTAATGGCCAAAAATATGCCAGTTGAAAATTGTGAAGGAATGCATATTGACTTGCAAACAGTGGAATACTTTCAGTATGACTACAAAGGTGAACTGCAGCAGTTTATTTAACTGCACTGCAACTGTTAAGGTTAAGTAGAACTAAAGACATACCATCTTTATGTAATATTAATGAAATTTTATATTATACGATTTAGAAAAAATTTCACCTATAAATTTGATAGTTTTGTTTTCAAACCTCTTGTAATATTTTATTATTCATTTGATTAAGCCAGTTTTTGAAAATTGTATCAAAATCGCGGTTTAAAGTAGTGGAGATACCTATTTGTTTCAACTGCATATAAAAACTGTCAATTATTATATCATAGCAAAGCAAGTCAAATTACTGACAGACGGTGGCAAAATTATTGGAAAAAAATAATAAGCGTGGCAAATTTTTCCGTGAAAACACAAATGAATTTTTTTCATCTTTGCGTATCTATATATAAAGATTTAGTTGTGTGATGTAGCGTGTTTATTTGGAATTCAGAATTTAAACTTCAAAAAGAATTGTATTTCGTTTCGATGACTTAAATCAATCTGCAATGCACTTCGATAATATAATTTCTATTGCTATTTTGAGCATTATTTTTGCTCCAACTAATAATTGAAAACATATTCTTCGTTCATCTAATCGAAATGGTTTGATATGTGATTGTAAAATGGTTTTTACTTCTTTATATATTTTAAAGCTATTTTGGTTTTATATTGTTTGATATTTTGGTGTCTTAAATTCAAGGATAATAGCAAATATGCTTTTGACGTTTCATTACATTAATATTGCTCAATATTAGTTAGTTTAATTTTTCCAGTTTGAATAATATAAATATATGTGAAATGAAAATTTAGAGCCATACATTTTTTCTGCTTTACCGAATTGTTGATAAATATAATAAGATCAAATAAAAAAATTGAATTATTTTATTTCCAAATATTTCATCTTACTGGGTTGATCTAAGGCCAGCACTCCATTATCTAGATTAAAATTTGAATATTGAATCGTTTTGGACTTTAGAAAATTTTGTCAAATACTTTTTATTTGGTGTTTGTGAAAAGGAATTACTAGGTTGACCTTTTTTTTTCTATTGTTCCTTTGAAAGGTCAGATATTCCCCAAATCGGTGCGTTGTGAATCTTCTTAGATTATGTCTTCATGAGGTTACATGATAGTCTTTCAATCACCTTTCGTTGTTATAAATTTTCTTTTTAATTCGATTTAATTTTTTTGTATTAACTGTCGATTCTTATTTGCTGTCATCCTGAGCTCCGAAGTAGTTGTACTTATTCTGTTTGGTTACACGTCAGTTGATCTTCAGACGAGAACTGATCTTGGTCAATGCAATGATCTAGATGATTTAGTTTGAATATTTGTCGAGTGTTTCCTCTCTTCATTTTTCAAAATTTGTAGAAATAAAAATACTAGCATATTCATTTTGAAAGTATTGGGAAGTAAATGGTCTGGAACAGGGAAAGATTTATTCTGTCATAAAGTGAAAGCCCAAACTGAAAGCAAATGTGAAAAATGGTGAGAATTGTATAATTTTTATCAACCAAACGATTCAACTAAAATTGCCCATCTTTTAAAAAGTGATTAGGTTACATATGATTTATTGCTAAATTTGTAAAATAATTTCTTTTTCAGAGTTAATTTATTATCAAACTAATTTTTAGAATATTTTTTTACAGACCATAGTAAAATTTTCGGTCTTTCAAGAGTAATTTTTTTATGATTTTACTGGCAGCGGATTGTTAATTTCACCTGTTCCCAACTGAAATATTATTCATCATTCGATGTTGCCATAGTGTGAAGTATATATAGCGCAGGTGTTACTTTGTAAAGCACATATTTCGGCCTTTCAGGTTTATTTTTAATTCCCTTTGATAGTTTTCTTTATGAGCACATTTGTCTTTTCCACTTCGTTTTCAGATTAAGTTCCAAAATTCTGATTTTAAATTTAATTTATAAAAATAATTTAATGTATTTTGCTAGACGAATGCTAAAATAAAACGTTCAATTAGTTCGAAAATTTGAATATCTATAGTTAAAAAATATTTAAACTTGCCTTTAAAAAGTTGGTGATCAAATAAATATTACAAATGATTTGTCACAAGTTCAGAAAAAATGTTAATATTTGGTTGTGCAACTAAATTTAACTGCAAAAAATCAAAGAACTGTGGACATTAATCGAATCTCTTAATCTGAAATATTTAAAATGGTTGATTTAAAGCGCAACTCCTGATATTTCTTGAGACATCATTCTGCTATTAAGCAGTTTTAAATTAATACTTTTCTAATTGTCTGGTATGTTATACTTATCTTCATTACTCAGATTTAGGACTGTGTTGCATGCTAGTACAAAAATCAAATTTTCTATATCAAATGAGCGTTGATTTTTAATGTGTTAATCGTCAAAAATGCCTGGTAGACCTCTAAATTCAAAAGAGCATGTGAAGGACACTGGCGTGCTCTTTGTAACTTTTATCCGGTAATGATGGTGATATTATATATATATATATATATTAGGTAACAAAAGTTTATCGGTGAAAACGAGATAAAAAATATATTATTAGTCAGATATATGCAAAAACAAAATTTGAATTTCTGACATTTTCATCTTGGTCCCTTTTTATGTTTATAACCTTTAATTCTCATTTTTTTATTAATTGAAATAAAGCTATTAATATATAATTTTTTTATTAAATAAGTCTGAATTTAGATCTAAATTCTCTTCCCAGCATTCCTTACTTTTATCCATATGAATTTATGCAACTACTTTTTATTAAATTATAAAAATCTTGCAAAATCATAAGTTGAGGATTAGTTAGAAAAAAACTTCTAATTAGTTAGAAAAAAGCATTTCTTGATTTAATGCCAAATAGTTTAATGACTTATATTTATTTCGATATTTTTTTGACTCGGTTTCTGCTTTTTCTAGCTTTACAATACTTAGGTTTTGCTGATGAAATAAAAAGAAAAATCGTGTGTTTATCGCCGTGGAAAAACCGAATATTAATGGAAGATTTTAAGGGATATTTTCATAAGCTTTCGAAATGCCTAGTATTGCGAAAAGACAAACGTACAAACAGTTCTAGAACTAATAGAAAAGACAGTTCTAGAACTAATAGAAAA
>JAPMOR010061276.1:163-17650 GCA_026543865.1 Argiope aurantia | reverse complement strand
ATTTTTTTCTTGTTTGACGATAAAAGAAAATAATTTAAAAATCATATCGAAAAAATACCAAGAGAATGGCAAAATAAAAACATACAAACTAGGGTTGAAATCAATTTTTTATATGCCACTTCATATCGCCGAAAATACCGGTATTGCCAAATCGTCGAAGTAGTTGGTATGCAAGGCAACAGACACTAGTTGACAAATCAGCTCCAGAATCGCGAAAAGGCTGACATTTCGCTTGCTTCCTTGGTGAATGTTTACAGTTGGGTGCTCCTTGATTTTTTGGCGATTTTTTTGAAGCCAAGATCAGTGACAAGGGTATTTTGGGTCAGAAACCCAACAGCAACAACACTTGAAAACAAAACATTATGGAAACCAGAAGTAGTCTTCATCGATGAAATTTGTCACCAATCGAAGGGGTGACCAAATCTACACTACAACCGTTCCATATTGGCGGCAAACTCAAGAGACGCATTAAAGTAAATTTCAATCCAAAATAGATTTAAAAAGATGGCAAGGATATGGAGGAAATAAGTTTCATCTGAACCAGAAACATTATAAATTAATTAGGCTTTTCAGAAATTTAATTGAAGATTTAAAGGGTGTGATTCGGTTTTGACGGTGGCCAAAAAGCGCCAAGAGAAAATTTTGCCAAATTATAAAAATATACTCAAGTCCATTATGATTTATTATGAAAAATTTTAAACGTACAAATCTTATGCTGTACAGTTTGAAGATTGAAATCGCCAATTTGGCGACATTTTTTCTTGGTGCTTTTTGGTCGCAGTTACAACCGACAAGTATTTTTTTTTTAAAATACAGATATAGAAAAGAATATTAATGGCATAATTTGAAACTAAATTCGAGCAAAATAATTAAAATTCCCACTTTAATATTTAATACTCATATGGATGAGATTTACAAAATTTTTTGGAAATGACTTTTTTTCTTTATTTTAAATACTATTAAATCGAATCACAAGATTAAACAAATGAAGGCCCAGATTTCAGTAAAAATTGAGCAACATTATTAATTTTGTAAAAAAAAAATTAACAAGACTTTAATTAATATTTATTTGGAAAACATAAATAAACCATAAACACATATTGAGATTAATTTAAACTAGAAAATTAATTTTTTATACAAAATAAAGAATAATGGCGAAAGCTATCAATCGTGAATAACTGAGCAAATTTTTGTATAAAATTGCTAAAAATACTTGAGCATTTGTAAAGTACATTTTACAGATGTTTACAAAAAACATCTGCATTGGTGAAATTTTAGAGATGTTTGCAGATCTCGCAAAAACTATTTGCAAATAAAAGTTTAGAAAAGTTTTTGTCGGTTTAAGACAGACCAAAAAGCGCAAGGAAAAAATTTCGCCAGTTTGGCGATTTTAATCTTGAAACTATATAATATAAAATTTGCGTTTTCAAAATGTTTCATAATATATAATAATGCATTTAAGTATATTTTTATAATTTTTCGAAATTTTTTCTTGGCCCTTTTTGGCCGCAGTTAAGACCAAAATGTACTTCAAATAATATTATAAGAAAGGAAAAATATTATATATTACAAAAAAATGATCAATATAACTCAAATAATGTAATAAGAAAAGTAAGTTTACCAAGAAATCAGCCATTCATTTATTTGCATCATCAATAATAATAAAAATAGATCAAATATCAAACAGGTGCTTTCAGCATCAGAAAGCAGATATAAAACGAATGAAGAAATCAGCCGCTTTATTCTTTAAGGAAATACGTATCAATTTTTAATAAACAATTAATATTGTCATTTTGTTGGATATTCCGAATTTCCATCCATAAACAAAAGGATAAATGTTCTCTTTAAAAATATTATTTTGGTTTTAAGGATATTAACTTTTGAAGCAAATAATTCATAAATTTGATATTGTTGTGGCTTATCCTCAAAAGATTTGACATATGTCAGATGAGCTGCAGCAGGTTTTTGACCACCAATAAATCTATAACAATAAAGGGATGAGATGTTAAGCCTCCTTAGAAAGTTCGATGCAACCCGATGAAAGTGTGATGCAGTGAAGCTGGATGGTAACAGCATTTATTACACGTTTTATGGACTTTTTTTTACCACTTTCAAAAGAAAGACACTTAAAATGGCCACTTTTTAGTCTAGCCAGACATAACTGGGAACCACGGTCACATTTTGTTTCCAGTACAGTGCCAAGTGAGGTTACCGTGTATCATTGGTGCGCAGGTGGAATTCGCCATATTACATTCAGGTTAGATCTTTGATTTGAGTATAGTTCTTGATAAGTAAGCGATGAGCCAGTGACCATTTTAATCTGACTTCCCTTTTTGACCAATCAATCAACGCCCTCATTACCACTAATTTTTACGTGTGACGGCATCCATTGGAGGTAAACGTCCTTGTTTTGAGAAATCTTCCCCAGTTTCAAAAGAATAGATAAGCTGGTTTCATCGTTTGCAGATTGCCAGTCACAAAGATGTTGTAGTGCACTGCGACTGTCCCCCTCCTTATGGTTATGTTGACTCCTCAATTTTAACTTTTGCAACAAAATACATCTTCGATAGGACAACCGTTTCATATTCCTGATAATACGCCTCGATGATCAATCATTATTTTGTCTAGACAATATCTTCCCTATGCCATCGGCAACAAACATTCGTAAATATTTCAAATTCATGATTTCATTTCTTTTCAATGTTTGCAAACAGGATAAGAAAATCTACTAAATGTTAAAGTTTAGACAAGATAACTCATGATTCCTATTCACATTTTGCTCAGAAGTTGTTTGATATCAGAAAATTGATACTTCCTTGTTAGCATATCTTTTAAATAGAAATATTTACTTCCGATTTAAAATTATTATTGATTATTAGCATTTTATTCTTAAAAATTATTAATGAAGAAGAGGATTATGATGTCTTATAAAAAACAATTTTATTTTTATTCATCTACTGATCAAAATATATTCAAGTTTGTTATGATTTACAAACAGACATTTCACGAAAATAACAGTGAATTCGGATGTTTTTATACAAATTCGAGTTCATTAGAAATGGTTATGTATTGTACCGATTTCAGAAGAAGAGTTTTTTTTTTAAATGCGTTTGATTAAATCGAACCTGTTCCAGTTTAATAAAGTCATAATTTATCAGTTTTCATGCACAACTTGATGCTCTAGAAACCCTATTTTGTATAGATATAGGCTATACGCAACTACATTGAGATTCCTTTTGTCGTACTGTATCTAGAACCAATTCACTGTCATATCACCTAAAACTTGAAAACTTTTAGTTTTTAAAATGGAATAATGAAATTTCAAATAATATTTGCTAAATCGAAGAGCACAAGGAAAGATAATGAATTATTCAGAACTGAAAGTTTGTGCATATTACAGAAAATATGCATGACTTAAGGATTGTTCTTAGATGCTAATAAGGCTAAGAAAATTCCCTGATTGAGCGCAAGATGCAGGCAAGAAATAATTAAATATATTTCTTCCTATAAATCCGTTAGGGAAATAAAATTTTGATCATATTTTTTGGCATTGTTAAAACCTCCAATTTCATTCACTTTAACTTCGACTTTCTGAACTCTTAATCTCATTGGTTGAAATTCATGGAACGCCAGATTTTACAATTAGAGACGCCATTTTGAGTCAAGTTTCTGAGAGTTTGACTTGCGGCAAAACAGCGGCAGCTATCTTGGAGTGATATTTATTTTTTTGAATAAAAATATTTGATTTTATTTCTTTACTTGTTTTCGCAATTGCAAATTAACTATGGATTTTTGTGTGTCTTCTCCAGATCTCATTTCAGGTATGGAACCCATGGACTGGGAAGAGGTCTGCACCGAGGAGCCCATGGACTGGGAGCCTGTGGTCAGCGTCGAGCTAATGGAATGGGAGGAAATTCCTCTTCCTCCCCAGGTGAGTACTCCAGGTACGTTGTTTTCTTCCCCTCCAGTAGCAAACCCTGAGGTAACTCCTAGACCAACTAGTGCTAGGAGAGCTAAGAAAGCTGTGCGCAGAACGTAAGGCCAAAAGACCCATGTAAGACAGAATTATGTGTATTAATTGTCGCTCGAATAGAAAACGCTTCGAAAAACATCCAATTTAACTATTTGCAAAAAGTTTAAATACATCTAATGTTTTCAATATTTAATATTATTGGAATCTAGAAACTTTGAATAACATTTGGCGATTACAAAATGTAAAAACAAACCTAATTTGAATGTTATTTTACAATATGGTTAAGCTATGCCATGCTTTACGCAAATTTATTATCACTATTTATCGAAATAATTTTTGCTTACTTTTAACGTTCAATGCATTTTGAAATTGTTTATAAAAAACAATAAATATTTCTACTAATATTATCAATTCTTGCTAATATTCAGAGTTAAAATTTTTTGTTGCTATTTTCATACGTTTGGATACACTTTGACTTCTAAAATCTTTTTTCTTACATTTTCGTTATATCGCCAACAGAATATCTCAAGTTAAAAAGTTGGCGCGAAAGAACTTAAAGTATTGAAATATGCCAAGCACTGTAATCTTATTGCATGGATTTGGCGAAAAATATTTGATTCGTTGGATACGTTTATGTTTCTTGATAAACTGTCAGGAATAACGACTCTCACCAAACATTGATGATAGCGCTAAACATAATTTAAATAAAATTGGCTAATGATTCGGAAATGAATATTGAAACTATGAATAAAACCTTTTTCAATATTTAGCAAAATACAGATGGTAGATTGCATTGAAAAATTCAAGGAATAGTACTGATTATTTGAGAGTAGGAAATCAATTGTGTTTCATCTCAAGACAGATTGAAATTGAATTACTATACAGTGCATTGGAACTGAAATATACCTGGTTCTACAATATTATGTTCTTTTAACTTTAGAAGTATATTTTCAGAGCTTCAAAATAAAAACAGTTTTGTATTGCTAAAACGATATATTAAAAAATGCTTAGATCTTGAATTTTTCATCCAAAACGTGAAAAATATAATTTAGTGATTTTATCTGCAATTATTTCCTATGTGGGTATGACATGGAAACAATGTATGTGAAAATAAAGTGTATAAAAATTTTAAAATTCAGGGAAGTTTAGCCATATCACTCAACGGCGTCCATTACAATAGCATCTGTTTTGTATTAGCGAAAGATAGCTTTAAATACTTTAGCACTTTACATGACGGGAATTTTTGATATTAAGGAAATAAAACTGAAAGACTTTATATTATTTCTGAAATTTTTATCCTGCAATTTGTCAGAATTATATTAAACATAGTTTTGAATGAGAAATGTTTGAGGATACACTTGAATTTCAAAAGGTCAAGAATTATATATAGCTTCATTTCTATACATTATTTTCTTGTTTGTCATCTCTATTATCGCAGAATTTTCTGAAATATCACATATAAAGAAAGCATAAAATTTAATAATTAAATAAAATGGAAAGAAATAATGATTCAACTGATATGAAATTCCATATTGTCAGTCATTCTCATTTAGCAAATCAGCTATGATCGCCAAGCAAAAAGGTTAGTTTCTAATGACAGATTTTTGTTTCCTGTTAGAGTCGTGAAATTGAAATCTCGTTTATAAAATTCAGGAAACTGAGGCTTTGAACTTATTTAAAAGCTGCTTGATTTCCGACTCTGGCTGACTGTATTTGCCAAACTTTGTAATACAGTTGAAGCAAGGAAAGCGTACTGAATTTCTCGTTGAGAAAAATGCTTAAATATTGTTTTCTGCACGAGTAATTGTCAATATTTAATTTGTAATTTTCCAGCTTAAAATTGTTTTTCTTTCCGCTTATTGAAGAACGTGCGATATGATAGTTTTTCTCTTCCTGCTAAGCAAAGGCCTCTTTTGTCAGTCCATCGAGAAGAGAAAGCTGCATTCTAATATAATTAATTTGGTCTCCGACGTATAATTTCTTTCGCGAGAAAAAATTATTTTTGGAAACAATCTTATCAAGTCCTTTTTAACTTAACAAGTAGCTATTGTGAATAAATATAAATGCTTGCAAAAGATATAGATTAAATTGAAGCAGCATAATTTATAAAGACAAATTATAAGATTACGGATCATGTCGACATCCTCCATTATTAACACTTCATTTTGCACATTTACAAATAACTTAGCGATTACTGGTATGCAGAGAAAGGACCAAATACTTAATAGCTTGAATTCCTTTTGTGTTTTTACATCGAACGTTGTTTAATTTAAAACTATAATTTCTTTTTCAAACAGATTTGATATCTTTTTGATTGTTAAATTTTATTTCAAATTTTTGAGTCTTATTCATTTTAAATATGCTTATGCTTTATTTGGATGAATTTTTGATTTTTGATGATTAAATATTTAATTCCATGACTTTTTGCAATACATTTGTTTGTCATCCAGAGTCAAAGAAAATATTAAAGATTATTTCCAAGAGTTGTAGTTTTTTTCTGATCAATCTGAAATAGTGATTAAAAATAATGTTCCGAATCCTGCAATTTCATTGCATTTCACTGCCAAATCATGTTAAAATGTCCAGTTGACACTCGGAAAATATATCATTCCCTTTTTCCCTTTTCGAATGGAACTATTTAAAACACCTATGCTGAACTGGTTTGTACTATTCTAGCTATAAATCTTTAAACAAGAAAATCCAAAAAGGAATTCGGGTGCTTCCCGGCACTTTCGAAAATTTCTACCAAAAATTTTGGTGCATTTTAGAGTAAAAATTGTCTACTTCTTTCATTTTCAATTTTAATAGTATAGATGATAAGCGAATATTTTACATCTTTTGATGGGAATTTAAATTTGGTCTCTCCTGCGTTTCCAGTGGTCCAACAATTTATGTGAAATCTTATATTTATCTTTTGCAGTGTGTCTCGGAATATTAGAAATTTCAGATAAAGATTCAATACCTTATTAGCATTTTAACTGAAAGAGATAAACATATCCAGACTTTAAAAATATATTCTTTCATTTTGTTTCAAAACATTCGTTCCAGAAACTAACTCCTCTCATAAATGGAAAGAGAAAAATTCCACCAGGCCTTTTTCAGTGATGACTGCTCCAACAATTTGATGAGAATTCCAAAATTTGTAATACATTTGAAGCAAGGAAGGCGTACTGAATTTCTCGTTTCTTGTTAACATACTATTTAGTTTTTACTGTGAAACCTAATGCATGGATCTTACAATTTTTCAAAAGTTTAGTTTTTTATAACGTTAGTTATTTTCCGAGATTTATTAAATATGCTGATATATAACTGATGCCAAAAATTTGACGACTGCAAATATACGAGGATTGGAAGTTTTATTAGTGGGGGTATAGATAGATATTTACATTCGAAATAATACAAAAGGTTAATTGAAACGCTTATTACTGGCTGTACGATAAAATTCGTGCCACTTTTCTAGACCGTCTTGATACAGTGGAAGCGTCTTATGCTTGAAGGATCAATGCAACGATTCGTCAGGGACATTTTAATACTTCTTTTGAGAGGTGCTACTTCCTTCATTACCCCATTTTTCTTATGTCCAGGTGTTCTTTCAAAAAATATACAGTGCGTTGTACAGATTTGAATCGCTTCCGAACACATGCAGTTTCACAACTTCTGACAGTGTATTCGTTTTTATTTATATAGGCGAGCGCCGCAGCATTTGGGCAGATCTTGGTGAAGTTGCTTTTATTAGAAGCTGTTTCCATTGTTCATCGTGCATACAACTAAGATTGAAAATATTAAAATTTCCAGACCATTTAAAGTTTAAATAAACTGTTCCGATTTCTTTAATGAAAATATTTAAAATATTTTCATTAGCAGCATAATCAAATATTGCAGCATAATCAAATATTGCTAGAACTTACCTGCGCACAGCTTTCTTTTCAAAAATAACTAACCCCAATAGTATCAGAAAAATAAGAAAAAAACTACACATAGCATTTATACAATTTGAAAAAATACATGTGTATACTATAAAAGCTTGTTAAAACATAGTCACTGAAAAAATATCTGTATAAAAAGGGAGAAATTACTTCTACATTAATAATTGCATATTTCCTTCATAAAATATTCCTAATAGTTAGCATTAAAATTATATTATTATCAGTAAACATCATAATTATAATAAGAATACAAATGGAATGCCACAATCTTAATACGATATATGTTGCTTAACATGACATTTTGCAAACATTTCTATGGAGACTTATAAATTAATTTATTGCTGAGGCAACTCTTTTTAGAAAAGTATTACATAAAAGTAGTAAGTATTTATCCTGAACTCCAAATTGCATCATATTAATTTTCAAATCTCTTTCTGAGACCTTTAATTGACCAATGGTCATGTCCGTGCATCAAGTAGCAGATATTTTTTTCTGTTGTGATGTATTTTCTCAAAATAAATAAAGAAAATGTTTAAATTGAGTGGCAAATATTAAGTTATGAAGTATACAACGTTAATTTCATTCACTGGTTTTGGAAGTTTATTGAATTATTTTGCATATGAAAAGATTTAGACTAAAATGGAATCTCACGATCAAAGATATTTATTGATTTTTGAAATAATTTTTAATTGCTAAAACATTTACAAAGACGTTCAAGTAACAGATTAAACAGAAAAAAAATCTTAAGAAAAATATTTACGACAGAAACCCGAAAGAACGATATCGTACAGAACTTCAATTTAGAGTAGAGGAATGAAAAAAATCAGCTTAAAATATTACAAGTGAATCTCTGATAACTGGATCGATTGTTAGAATCAAAAATAATTTATGTTTGAGTAAGGAAATATGTATGGAAAATGTAAACGAAGCAGAATTTCTGAGTCATTCAAATGTTTCAATTTATGTAACTGGGGAATTATTAACTTTTGGGGGAAAAAACTGCATTTATTTTTTTAATATTAAACCTCTACATTATCTCTCCGGGAGAAAAAAAAACAAGAAGTTTTTTAAGAATGTACTCTACTTTATTAATTAGTTTATTATTAGTGTAGATAAAATAGGATTCTAAAATAATTTGAAATTAAAAAAAATCAAATTATTACTCAGTGTCAAAGAAAAAGGATAAAGAGCAAGAGAAACTATTTTAAACGAGATCGGATGATTGAATATTCTTTCAATTTAGGTTATTTAAAAGACATTTTACTTAATCGTAAATATTTATTAATATTGTATTCTTTATTCCTATTATATGTGAAATTTGTTTTCTTGATTGTAAAGGAGTACGGTCAATAAGAGAGATAATTGAGCATTAAGACCCAGTTTAAATCATTATTCGTTCATTGAAATGATTTGAGCAATTCTACTAACACACGACACAGAAATGGAAACAGTAGAGAAAAATCGTAGAAATAATACAACTGTGAAGAAATGTAAATGGTTATAATATCAATTTAAGAATAAAATACACTAATTACTTCAAATTTCACATCACCTCTTCAATACATTAATGGAGTACAGGTTGTAATTGAATTATAATCTTAAGGTACTACTATAAATAACCTAATATTTAATGTTATAATGATTCAAGTTTACATTTTAATTTATGAGGAGCGCAGATATAAATGTTTCACTCGAGGAAATCTTCAGTTGTATGAATTTTAAGTTTCAGTTTTTAATAGTATAAATAAGTACATATCTATAAAGATTTTAAGGAAAGAATGTTTCGAGTCATTTAGCATTTTTAGTTTATTTATAAACGGAATTACTATCTATTATTTCGGAAAACGAAATAAAATACTGAAATTAAATCTAAAACTAAATATTCTAATCTAATTCAAAAAATTCTAACAAATATTCTTAATCTGAAAATAAATATTTTAATCAGCAAGCATAGGATGGATAGAAAGCCTATTGATTTTAAAGAAAATTGATCTTATCGTCAATACTCAGAAATAAAGGGGAAAAAAATCTATTTTGTTCAAAACTCTAACATCTAACAAAAAATTATTTAAAAAAATTAAGAGATATTTTTATTGAGGGAAAAGCATTCGAATGTTCTCATAGAATATACTGAATCTAAACGTAATAACAAAATTTCCTCGAAAACATCTATTTCCTACTTTGTCACCAAGACTGATTCAAATATGTATCAAATGACGCGTTCAAGTGCTCTGTCTTCTCGATATCAAATGCATGTAAATTAAAGTAGAAATATTATCTTTCCTGTTGCGTTTCTATGAAATAGCTAGTCTTTCATGCTTACAGATTTAAAAAATATATATTTCAGTTGTTTATATTTTGTTCTTCTATTTAGAGACAAACGTTTTTTTTTTCACATTTATTGCTATTATAATAAATACTGTATAAGATAAAAAACATCCAAAGAAGTTATAGGTCGATACCCTTGCTACTTTAACTTTTGCGCCTATTTAAATCCGAATATTCGAACAACATATCAGGGATATTTTTCTTGGAACGATATATGAAGTATTGAAAAGCTAAGTAGCTTTTATTCTTGATTTATCTTAAGCGAAAGACCGCGTAAACTTGAATTATGAGATAAAATATGTTCATTAACTTTGTTTCGCGATGGAAATCGGATAATTCTTAGATTATTAAGACATTCAAACATCCAAAAATACAAGCTTCTATACATTGCTTTTGATGCATTGATAGTTTATATTAAATTAAAATTTTCATGATAATTTCAATACGATTTTTGGCATAGTAAATTATTTTTGTCCTTTTAACTGATTTTTGTAATATACAACCACAAATGTAACATTCAAAACAATTTATTTTACTTTAAATTAAAAGTTTTTGAATCAACTATGAGAGATTATTAATTAAACTCAACTCTTACGTTTAAAATAACTTTGACAGAAGACTTATCAACAGTAAAATTAAAAGATTTGTCAACAAAAATATTTTTAAAAAAGTCTTAATCAAGCAATTAAAAAAATACCCCCATCATGAAATGTTATTATCTTGCCATAGTTTTTTCACAGGTTTCCAGAACAAGTTATAATTTTATAAATTATTAACAATTATATGTTCGCTGACAGTAAAATACAGATGGCTTCAAATGTATTAAAAAAATTGTTTTGATATCATTAAGTTGGCATTCGTCATTTTAAGGACCTTTAACGTAACTAAGCGGAATCTTACAAAGACAAGCTTGAGAATTTTTTGCTTTTAAGAGCGATAGTAATATCTGAATTTCCCGATTATGCGTCTTCAAATAAAAGTGGCCGAGCTGGTCCACTCCCATTCACCAGCCTCCTTCAGCGCCCCACCAGTGGCCGAGCGCCGAAGCTCTCTGAACTGGGAGGCGGAGTCCTCCGCTGTGGAAAGCGGCTCTCTGCCGGACTGGCTGCGTGGGGTTTGCCTGGTTTTCCCATGCTCTGCACGAATGTGGGCCAGTTTCCTTCCAAAGCCCTTCCAGGAAGGCACTTAGCGCACTCCAAAATCCTCTATTCGGCATCACTCCTTTCCAAATTGATTGTTGAAGAGACCAGTTAGTTAAGTATCATTCACAAAACTACAATTCTAACCTTTCGGCAAATTAAAAGATTTAGAGATATAATTACATATTTAAGTCAGCAGGTGTGCGCTAAGTTGTTGTGGACGCGTTGATCCACTCCCCCTACCGTCAACGCACGACACTTTAATTTACTCATACCCCGAATTCGTGACCAGCAGATGGAACCCGTTTCTTAGGCGTGTGCGAGGGAGGTCGAGGCTTGTTCGACCTCCCGGGGCTGTCCCTGAATGTAGTCACCGGAGTGTAGGAGGACAGCCCTCGAGGAACTCTGGTAGCCGACCTCCACGTGGTGTTCCTCGGGCAACGCTGTTACTCAAAACTGAGCAGCGGCTGACGGGCTACTGACATCGTGACAGCACATAAAAACTAAAACAAAATAAACGTCTCTATATAGGAGGTTTTTATAACTACAGTTTAAAATTTAGAGAATCGAAATTGTTCTCATGAGTATGATTTAAATTCGCAATGATTAACTTTTTTGAAAAATTTCTAATGAATATTTAGATATATAATATATAGGAAAAAGAGAATATATTATTTCCTAAGTGTATAGTACAACCTCGATTAATGGATTTTGAAATCTGGAGTAATATTACTGACGAGAAGTTAAATTCCAAATAGCTCGGTTGAATCAGCTCATTAAAAACTGGTCATTTGAAAACTGTGAAAAATGCATTTTTTTATTCATTTTTTTTCCTTTAAATAAACGAAAAATGGCCTTTTATATAATCTTAATACAACACACACTATTAATTTTTTTAGAATATGTTATTTTCTCAGTGGATTCACAATATTCTAAGTTGAAAAATATGTTTAATCTTCAAATGCCGTAAGTTTCAAATTTGAAATCGGACTTTAAAATCTTGTTGTACACTTGCAATTGATATATATTTTAACAGTTGGCTGTATAAATATTACCATTACATATTGTTTGTTCTTTTGAAGAAAAGCGACAACTATATACAGCACAGAAGAAGATTATCTTCACCCGAGACGTGTAGCATACAACAGCATACACAGCAGCATACAACCAGAATCTACTGCAGACAGTAGCGCACAGCTCAGTTCAGCACTAGCTTGACTCAGTCGCTTCCGACTCCTCCGTCTTCTACTTCTCCGACTCTGACTACTGACTTGGACTACTCCTTCGTCTCCCTCCGGCAGCGGCGGCCGCTTCCTTTTATAGGTCTCAGGAGGCGGGGCTGGAAGCCTCTCAACCAATCAGGAACGTTCGAGGCGTATCTCGGTTCCTACTCGACGGATCGGGAAAATTCTCGAAGTTTCGGGTATTATCTATTTTGGCGCCAAAGTCGCCAAATTGTTAGCCAAGTCACCAAATGGTCGCCAAGTTTGTCGCCAATCTCTGGGACCTTCGACGCGCCATCTGGACGCCGTCCAGTACCGATGACTTTAAAACTTTCTTTCCGACGATGGAACAAACTATGCTGGGAAGCAGCATTACGGATTCGTAACAATATCCTTTGTTTAAACGTTACAATATTAATAGGAGGACGGAAGTTTGAAACAGTTTTAATCATTTGGAATGCCGGAAAAGGACGATAAACCTTTAGCACAAACAGACCGAGATCATCATTATTGTAGAGTAAACCGTAAGCGAGATCCATTTCATCTATCCACTTGATGTGAGCTCCATCCGGAAATAAAAGATGTCTTTTTAGTAGAAGGAATCTATCCTTCGTTTAAACGTTACAATATTTATAGGAGTTTGAAACAGTTATAATCATTTAGAATGCCAGTAGGGGTAATGAAAAGGTTTCGCTCGAGGATATATTTGAAATATCATTTTTATAAATATGTTGTATCGCTGTTTTCCAGAAGAATGCACATTTTGCACTCTGAAAATCACTCTTCGGAAAAACGTATAAAATGTTTATGAAAATAAGTAAGAAAATAATTAAATCCTATCAAATCATCACTGGTGCCATTTCAGTCATGTTCACTTCCAGATTGGAAGCTACATTTTTTCTTCTTTTCTTCTGAAATGGATACCGAAAGATTCATTTTCAACAGTGCTACAGAAAGAATGAGGTCTAAGCCTGCATTCTACTTCACTCAATTTCCAGCTGAATAGTGGATCATCTTTGGCGGCAAATACTATATCAGTACAGACAGTTCATATAATGTACATACAGTCCAGTTTTGTAACTAAACAACTGCACTTAAAATGACATTATTTTTTTCTATTTATGTTTGTTATATTTTACATTCAGCATATGATTTGCGGAATGAAAAGTTTGATTTTTGAGCTAGATTTAGTTACATACGAAACATCCAAATCTGTATTGAAAATTACATTTTTACCTTAATGAAGCTTAATCTCCAAATGTGAGTATGAGTCTGCTAAATAGGCATACACTCCCTAACATTAAAACATCCGGTTCTTTAAATTAATTCTAAAGTTTTTTGAGTAAGGACGAGCTTCATTTACGGGACATTTAATTCTTCATATTCCAGATATGAGCTCCCAAAATTATCATTCATATTTGAAGATTCCGTAAGCCTTCATTATTCTGTTGTCCCGTTGTTATTTAAACTAATCAGCATTCTAACTTTTAAATTTAGGGAAGTGCACCATTTCGTTTTTACTTAAACGGCGGAAGGTTAGGACAATCAGGAACTGACACCGGAAAGTAATAATTTTTCCGGTCTTCGTAAGTAGAATATTCTGAATACATAAATTAGATTTATAGTGGCAGTTAATGTCCTGATATATTGTTCATTTCCCACTCATTACCTTTTTTACTCGAGACTTTCAGTATTAAGTATATGGATATGATATTATATCGTATTAATCACGGGAAAAATTATTTATTTTCCAAGTTTTATTAATAAGCATTTTTACGTTTATACTGTTTTCTGTAAGAGAAAGAATATCATGATTTGCTTTTTCTCAGGCTATTGTGAAAAAAGTATTTTGTGAAATATTTTTCAATCACCATGGAATAATTTCAAATACTTGGCCTTTATATTTGGTTGACTCCTCTCATTCAAGATGTTGCATAATTTCGATATTTTATTCATTTATTCATTAATGTTTACTATCCAGTTCCTACAAAATGGTAAAAAGGTGCAGATTAATTTTTAGAGGAAATTCAACTTAAAAGAGAGCTAATGAAAGGTTTTTGTGCCAAAAGATTATCAATTGCACCAGGCACCAGAATTTAGATGGCCAAGAACAAAAGCCGTTGAATATAACACTTTAGATATTCTTCCGTTCATCAGAGAGGTGATAAATGCTTGTCCTGTGCCAGGTCGTCTTTCAATTTACGAGACTTTCTGTTTTCGATTATTAGTTGTTATTATCTTAAGTTCATCAGATAGAGAAAGAACGTTTGTCCCTTTAACTCCTTTTAAACCTTGTGTTAAAAAGTGTTAGATCTCCCTTAATTTAGGCATGTAACTAAAAGTAACTTTACTGTACCAGAAAACGGTCAGTTTTTGCCCTCTCCCTTCAGCTAATTAAACAGGTGATAAAAAGCTGCTTGGTCAGAAAAGGCGATTAATCTGCCGCTTTGATCAATTTCAAATCACTGGCCAACAGAAGAATGTTCGTTTGTGCTTAAAGGCGATCAGTTGCCTGATACACCATCAGTTTAATAATAACATGGCAAAAGTTAGCCTTGTGATATAAGCAGGTCAGATGTTTCGAACTTCATTCCGTTTCATAGATTGTTGAAAAAACCTTTCTTGTGACTTAGAAGATAAATTATTTTAATCTTACTTTAATTCACCAGACAATGGAAGTTAGCTAACATGTCCAAAAGTTGATCAGTTGTTTGATTTTCCTTTAGTTGAGCAGTTAATAAAATCTGGTTACGTGTTCCAGAATTGACAGTTATTTTGGTCCATCTTCAGATCAATATATAGCTGATGAAAGCTTCCCTTATGCTAAAGGTGAGTAATAAGACCCTTTGAACTTCTTTCAGTTCACCTAAAAGTGAATGAAGGTTTGCCAGTGGAAAACGGTTTGAATTGCAAGATTTATTTCAGCTCATGAGACAATTAATGAATGCTTGCCTTGGAAAGGTCTCTAAGTTGTTTGATCATCCTTTGGTTAGTAAATAGCAGATAAAAGTGATTTTATTCAAATAGCTTTCCGTTATTTCAATCTTCATTCAGAGCGCCAGAAAAAGGAAGAATGTTAGCCTGTATCAAAATACGATCCGGGTTTCTATCTCCCTTAATTTCATTAGACAGCAAAACTAAGCTTTTCTGCGACACAATGCGGTCAATTGTTTTATCTTGACTGATGATGAAAGTCTATTCTATATTGTGCATTCCTTCAGTTCATCGTGGACAGGAAGAAAGCTAGTTTGTGTCAAGAGACGATCAGCTCCATGAGTTCAGGACACGGTGGTAAAAAGTAGTTTTTTATATTTAGGTTTATTGTTCCCTAAATTAGTCGATTGTTGTAATCTCTGCTTCGATTGAAAGGAATTCATCCGTCCTCCGATAACTAGACAGAGAAAGAAAGCCCGTTTTTCTTATCAAAAGACGATTACTGTTTTCACGTTCTTCCATTTCATTAGACAGATGGTGAAAGGTGGCTTTTTAAGATAATGTGGTCATCTGTAATGATATTTTGGTAGACAACTGATAAAGCCTTTCTTTGTATCACAAAGTGGTTAGTAAATTGCTTTTATCTTTCTCAAGTGCAACTGGCAGCAAAAGAAAACTTTCTTATGCCAGAAGGCAATCAGCAGTTTCATTTAATTGAGTTCAGCAGTTAGGTGATAAAAGTTTGCCCTGTGCCAGAAGACGATCAGATGTTTCGACCTTTCTCGAGTTCACATGGTTGCAGAAGTCAGCTTGCCTGCACCAAAAGGTAACTAGTTTTTAATAGTCCTTGAGTTCAGCAGGCAACTGAAAGAAATTTCTCTTGTGCCACAAGACGACTAGATGTTTTGATATCCCCTGACTTCACCTGGCAGCGGAAGTAAGTTTGCCTGTGCCAAAAGGCGATCAGATGACGGTTCTTCCTTGAGTTCAGCAGGTAAGCGACAAATATTTTCCCTGTGCCAGAAGACGATCAAATATTTCGATCTTTCTTCAGTTCACAGGACAAGAGCAGGTTTGATTGGCCGTTCATTCAGTAAAACTGAAAAAACAGAAAAAATAAAATTGAATTCACAATTCTAAAATATTTTTAATATCATAGGATTATACAACTTTATCGTTCTATATATTAGAATTTCTATATAACAGGCAAAATTTCTTTTTCTCTTTTTTACGGATTCGTAAAATAATAAAAACTGATCATACAATTTTTTAGTGTGATTACATGAGAAACTGACTCGAATGTTAATAATCGCAATTGTTACTTCCATTATTACTTTTATTTCGATGATTAAAATATTAAACGATATTATTAGAAAATAATTTATGCTATGCAAGCTGAAACTTAAAAACTTAAATGCACAGAATAATATTCGAAAATAAACTGCTCTTATTTCGCTATATACATATCTAAGCTATGTTCTTATTTTGCTATATACATATCTAAGCTATGTTCTTATTTTGCTATATACATCCCTGATTATTTATACTAATGCTAAGAACAAACATCATTTCGAAGTAAAACAAAATTTTTGTAGTTTAAACTTCGAAGAACACTAAAATGTACATTTTCAAGTTCTTAAAATATTAATCAGCTGAAATAAATATGGTACCACATTGTGGTGAATAGTCACTTATGATAATTTATGCTTGAATCCCGTCAACTGAAGTTGTAAGTAAAGAGGAAAAACATAAAAACAATAAAATTCCATTAATTACCATTTTTTTAATTCGATCATCCGTGTGTAACAGTTTTTTCTGAAATCGGCCAATGTCTGATTTCATCGTTTGGTTTTGGCTGGTGTTGGCCTGTTGGAGCCGTCGAGAAAGTAATTGTAGGTCCATGAATATGTGGTTTAGTTCTGTCTCGACGACATCCAACTCAGAATCAGACATCTGAAAAGAGA
>JAPMOR010061269.1:190074-236403 GCA_026543865.1 Argiope aurantia | reverse complement strand
AGTACTTGTAATTTTTACTTTTTTTTTGTTGCATGAAAAATCAGGAATGCTGAATTATTTTTGGATTATTTATTGAATAGAATTAATTATTTTAAATTTAATATTTTTTAACCCTTAACAGGGGAAGCTAAAATTTAGGCCTTAACAGGGAAAGTGTGGTCTACGAGACCGCATTTTCTTTGCACTCAAATTCAATTTCTTAATATATTTCTATTAGTGCAAAAATCAGCCAACATATTCTGCAGATACTTTTCTTGATATATAAAAATGTTTTTGAAATTTTTCTAAATTAATTATCATTGAAAAAAGAAATTGCGTTTGAACATACATTTTCTTCTCAAACTACATATTACAACAAATAATATTCTTGAAAAATCAGATAACTTTTTAAATCATACTTATTTTTCCAGTATACAAAGGTATATAGAAAGCAATATAATGGAAAATTCATCAGATAGGTGAAAAAATTGACAATGGGCATCCCTTTTTTTATAGATATCATCGATTTTGTGGGTATTTTAAACATACTGGTTAAGAAATTGTACAAAAATTTATCAGTACTTATCAAAATTTATCAGTAGATACTTCTCTTGGTATATTAATACAGTTCAGAATTTTTTCAAAATACATCATCAATAGAAAAATTAATTATATTTGAACATGTATATCAGAAACTGTCGAATGCGAACTTGAAAAAAAATCTGTACATTTATCCTCATCACTAAAATCCCTTTCTGCTTCATTTAAAAGCTTTTTTCCTTACGATGGAGCTTTTTTTCCTTACGATGATCAGTAAGTTCGAGAATACTTTGAGGAACAAAGTTTAGAGGCATCTGCTAAGCCTTGTATAAAACTGGAACACTAAAAGTGAGGAGCGGTCTCACAGAGGTCGGCAAATATATAGCTGAAATATTTTTAAAACATTCCGCTGAAATCAGTTAAAAAAGTACACTGGATGAAAAGGTCACGAAACAAGAAGCTATATGATCAATTAATTCGATTGACTTAAGAATAGAATAAGGATGACCGAAAGTCTGTCCTTAGTTGTCTGAGATGACGCACCTCCCCATTTGAGAGTTCACTGGTTATTATAGCTGATATTTGCAACGTGAAGATATCCATCTAAAATGAAAATAGAAATAAAATTCCTAAAATAGCAATTATTAATTAAATTACAGAAATGAGGCTTGGAAAAATTTATATTTGTTCCTTTTCTTGACTTAAATACAGACCAGAATACAAAAATTTTATAATTTTGGTTTTCCACCGATTTAATATAACGACCATATAGGTATTTTACTTTTTATATTATTTATTAGCACTCATATTTTTATGGTAATATTCCTTTTTACTTTTCAGCATATGAAATATTTAAACAAAAAATCACGTATTAATCAAAAAATTCGAACTGAAAAATTCGAAGAATCTACAATTTTCAGGTCTCTCTAGCTTCGAAAAACTCATTTTCAGCATCATGCATATATATATATATATATATGCCACTTCATAGGTGTGTCCGGAACCCGATAATTTAAATAAGCTTTGAACTAGACGGTTGAAATATGGTATACGGACTTTTGAACACATTTGCAGATTTCTATCAATTTTTGCTCGGAATACGTATCGAAAAAGTCTGTCTCTTCAAATGCAAGTGAACTTGATGATTACCAAACGTAAAGAGGTAGATAGTATTTGTGGTTCACAAGATCAGCATCAAAAATTTAGATTCTTAACAAATTTTGAAAGATTGACCGTCAGTATTTTTGCATGTACGAAACGTCGTAAAAGGTAAAAGGTACGAAACGTCGTAACAACGTAATCGTTAACATATTTGCCTATGCCGCTATGGGAGAACGTAGCGATACATCTAGGCATAGGATTGGAGACTCCGGCGTAGAACGGAGCATGCGCGGGAGTGGACATGGGCAGGATAGAGCAGAGACTCTTATAAACATCGCCGACCAAGACCTGATATTTGTTGAATTCCTCGGGCACAGAAGAAGTATTAACTCCGATGTGTACTGTCAGACACTCCGAAGACTACACAGATCCATCAAGAACAAAAGATTTGGATTACTCAAGGAGGATGTGGTCTTGCTCCATGATAACACGCGTCTACAAATCTCCAGGGTTATACACGCAGAACTAGCCAAGTTCAAGTAAGAGCAACTCAACTTTTCGCCCTATAGCCCTGACATGTCGCCCTGCGATTTCCAGGTGTTTCTTCCCTTGAAAAAAACCTCTGAAAGGGAAGAGCTTCAACTCGCATGGCGAACGCAAGGACGCTGTGAAGGACTCGGGTCTCGTCACGGCCACAGGAATTCAGGGAACAAGGACTGCTCTTTAACCAGTGGGATCGTTGTGCTCAGGCGTATAGTGTATACCTTGAATGAAGTCTTCTTTTATACCCACTGAGTCGTTTCGTATACCTTTTCGTTTTAGCACACCTTGTAAATACAAAGTGCATCCATCGAAAAATTTGACTTTGAGATACCAAAGAATCTCCAAATTTCAGAACTCTCTGGGTCAAAAAATTAACTTTTCATGTTAAACTTGTCCATATGTTTGTGTACCAGTGAATACGAAAACTCAAAATCACTTTAAACTAGACTGATGAAATATGGTATATGGACTTTTGACTAAATTTATAGATTTCCACAAATATTTAAACGAAATATACTTTGAAGAATTCTGGTTGTTTGAGTACAAGTGAAATTAGTAAATTAAAAAAAAAAAAAGGACCTAGATAAAATTTGTTTCACAATTTTAGCATCAAAGATGTTGATTCTTATCAAATTTGAAGATAGGAAGTCTGTCGTTCTGTACTTTTGCATGCAAGTAAATACAATAATTCATAAGTGTGGTAACTTAAATCAATAAAAAATTGTTAAGTGATCCACTAGATACAATTGTAGTTTCTTTCAAATTCTAATCTCATTCAGTGAGAAAAAAAAATCTTCGAAGATTCTATAGTAATGTTGGATTCATTCCAGATATCTGTATTCCATAACTAATTTTCTCGGCCTTACACAAGATCCAGAATTTTACACGGTAAAGATAAGATGGTTATTGGTGAGAATGCGGGAAAATTTTCGAGGAGAATATTACCATTGGCTTTAAATATCGTACCATTCTTATTCATAAGATTGTCTTATAAATGTAAAACAATTTGAGTTCTCAAACGTTATTACGTCTTTTTGTGAGGGGTTTTATTATCTTTTCGAATCTTACTTAATTTTCTTGATTAATTTTTGAAAATTTTAATGCATATGCTTTAATTTTTATTCGACAACTACCAACAACCGATTTCGTAGAATTTGTCGGAATACTGACAAATGAGAGTTCATTTTCGCATCCTGAGTACCTCTCAATATATTGTAAAATATTATATAATATTAAGTAGTAATATCGTTGACCATTGAATAATTTAATCTTGCAAACTATTCAATTTTATTACTAACAGGTTGTTGTACTGAGGACAAAAACGTTAAAACACATGTTGAAATGAAACAAACTCAGTTAAAAGGAATGAACCCTTGATATACGAAAAATATCGTTTCCTTTGTGAACAAATTGTATGTTGCGGCTTCAGAGTTGGAAGGGTACGGAACGCGATTATAGGATGTGGGGATGAACTCTCATTTGTCAGTATTCCAACAAATTCTACGAAATCGGTTGTTGGCAGCTGTCGAATAAAAATTAAAGCATATGCATTAAAAAGTTTCAAAAATTAATCAAGAACGCGATTATAGTTAAGGTTTGTGAGGCATGCGGACCTGTCGTATGCTACATCTTCAGTTTTGGGGTAAGTGATGCCCCAAGTTTTGGGCATCCCAGTGATGCAGTTCAAAAGACTAGAGAAAGAGTATTCTTGCTCAGTCCCCGTCATCGTCATCTGACTAAATTGAAAAGTTAACGAGATTTGTTAGAAAATAGCAGGCATGTTACTTCCTAAAGGGCCATTAATATAACTAGGGAAATTAAGCGTAACATGAAAACGGAAGATAACATGCAATCATTCTCCCTGAAAGATTGCATGTCAATCAATGTGCATGCAATGAAATAAAGCTGTGTGAAAAAAAATATTTAAATAAAAAATCCTTTGAATTTAAATTAAAGTATATATCTAGATATACGACAGATCACATTATTGAAGTAGGAATAACAGTTTTAAAAATGAAGATAAAAATTGTGGCTTCAAATTCAAAAATTGTTCGAAGAATTATAAAATAATTTCGTGCAAAATTGACAATATACTGAAAAGGGTTTTCTAGGTCCATACAAAGAATAATTCTATTAATTAATATAATATTATTTAATTTTTTTTCTAAAATAATAATTAATTGAAGTAAGAAATTTTATAGAATGTCATCTATTATTTCTCACTGAACGTGAAAAGTAATTGTTTCAAATTCAAAATAAACGACCTATAAAGTATAAAACATAACAATATAAAAAAGATCATATTTGATTCATTTAAACGAAAAAATATAAAGTCAAATATAAGATTAGATATAAAGAAATATCAGAAATCTAAAATGTGCTTCCGTTAAAAGAAAATATAAAATTCCACAAGATGTTTTTCAAATTTTACTAAAATAAATTTACACGAAACAGAGAACTAAAGCAACGTTTACAGAACAACAGGAAAGGCAGAAAGAAACGAATTCCTTTTTTTTTTTCTTCGCCTGAATAAATCTATTACAGTTGCATCCATTGCCAGTCTCATTTATATTGGATTTTTAGCCCAAAATGAGGCTTTCTTCAAATTTTCTGTATCATGACAGAATTCTGCTAATGTCTGTAGAAGGAATAGTTTGGGGTGTAAAATTGAATAAACTTCGAAAACTCCAAGCAACTCGGAGCACTGCAAACTTTTTTCAAGAAATTTATTTCAATTTTCTGGAACTCTCAAAAGTAACAATAACTTATTTTGCAAGCTTGGAGAAATTCCAATGAAACTTTTTCCCCCCAAAAAATTAGTTCTTGCATTTGCTACATAGAAGAATTTATTGTTGCAATTTATCTATCTTATTTTGTTGCAGTCTTTACGTATTTGATTTCTACAGTACAATTGTATATTATATATATATATATATATATATATATATTATTTTTAATTTTGGAAAATAATATTTTTTAAAGCGATAATTCTTTTTCTGTTAAAAATTTCGCAGACAATACATAAGTTTTAAGGTACGATATTAAATAATTCATATAGAATTGCGATTTACAATATAAATTCAGCTAGATATGCCTCATTAGATTATGTTTAAAATATGAATAATATCTTTCTTCAAACTTCTAAGCAATTGCTGCCGAATTGTGATGCAGAAGAATTATAAATATATCCAATAAAATAAATAATGAATAAGGATTTTATTCTGCAATTATACTGACTAACATGGATCAAAGGTGATGAAGTTTAGTTTAGTTATATTAATTATCCCGTTTTAAAGCAACACTAAGGCTATTTTGGGACGGCCTTCGTAATTTTGAACCCTGCAAAATGACAAGGACGACAGCTGAGCTGGCACTCCCTGTCCAAACTTCCACATCATACGAGCGGAAAGACGTTTAACCCCGACGAATTTAACGTGCTCTATATCTGCTTACACGACGGTTATTCGGTGGAATCGGGTCCTGCAAAAGAAATCATCCGTCTCGAAGTCGAAACCTCGCCACCGCGATGCATAATAATCACTTAAGTGTGAACACGTAACTTAGCATAATCAAAAATATTTTTAAAAGAAAAGAAGAAGAAAGAAATTTCGAAGAAGGTATGGATTTTTAAAAGAACAGGTTAATAATTTTGGAAAGTCGTAATATATACAATAACTTAAGTAAACTTTTGTAATTCTTGTAAGACTTTTATGTTTTCTTTACATTTATAAATTAACAATGAATTACTGTTTTAGTAAATATATTAGAAAATCTATATACCAAATTTCTAGAAATCAGATTTTTATCTTTTAGAATACGAAGAAAATAAAAAGATAGAATTGCAATAGTAAAAAAAGTCAAGATTTTGAAGATTCAACTCGTTTTAGACTTATTTGAGATTGATCAAAAGAAACACATACACACACAAAAGAAAAAGTTTTAGTTTGAAAAAGAAGAAAAATTATCTATGCACTTTACATAAAATCTGACAGTTGCATTTGCGGATTTCATAAACAATTTGGGAAATTATTAACTTAAATTAATGATGTAATGTTTCAGATCATATAGAAGAAAAAAATACGAAATCGTAAATGAAATCTACAGGGTGTTTTTTTTTTAAACTGACGGTACTCGGTTACCTTTGTAGTTTGAACTATCAGCCGCAAACTCACCAAAGTTTGTACGAGGACTATTGATGACATGGGATACAGGAATCCTCAAAAAAAAAAAAGTTCTAAAAGTTGCCGATAGGGGAAAATGTGGCGATTTTCACTTTAAGACAGCTAAAATTTTGCATAAAACAGTGATTCTCAACCTGTGGGGAGCGAGATATCCATAAGAAAATATTATTTAAAAAATTGATTAACTGACTAAAAGGAAAGCACGCATACACATAGAAAACAAAATACATTTCGACTAAACTTATTTAATAAAAACATACTAAATTAAAAACTAATTTAATAATTATTAGTCACTTCCTTGGGGATATCTTGCAGAGCAAATTTTTTCGAAGGAAGGCTTAATATTAGAAATAGCTACTCTCAGTTCTGTTTTATATTTTGTCTTCAAAGGAGCCACAGAAGAAAATCCAGTTTCACAAAGGTAGGATGTTGAATGGTAATAGAATGTGAAATGCCCTTGTTTTTAGTGCAGAAAAATCATCTTTACTCCTGCCCAAAATTCAAATTGTGATTTATTACTAAATTGTCTTTTAGTTTCGTCACTTGTCGTGAAGTCTATGAATTTTTCTTCCTCGTCAATTAAGAGTCCTTCGGGAGTCTTATGAAATGGATCCCTAACCCACTCGTAACTTGCTATCAGTTTGTCGTCAGCAAGAAAATATTTTTTTTTAAATTCTTTGCTAGCATGGCTAAATGATTTCCAATCTTTACAAAAACCACTTTTACATGTTCTTCTTTAGCCTTGTAAGTTTCAGTACAATCATCCACATTTGCAAACATTCTTAGGATTTTTGCTTAAAATTTTTGCTTAAAATTCTACAAAAAACATTAACCTTATTATTCGTATCCAACATATGTGTATTTGCACCTTAGAGTTGATGATTCAAGTTATTTAATTTCTCGAATATGTCGACCAGCACCTCAATTTCATCACAATTAAACCATCGTTAAAATTACCGGCATCCGGTGTATTTTATTCTTCTAAGAAAATGGCGATTTTTTCTCTTAATTCATAAACACATTGCAAAAATATCCCACGTGATGATCATCTTGCCTCGCAATAAAATAATAACGCTGAATGTATTGGACCCATGTCTTTACAGAGTGCTGAAAAGATTCTCAATTTCAGGGGACACATTTTTATATAATTTACTACGGTTACAATCGTAGTTAACACAATATTCAGACCAGGACTCATTTCTTTCGAAGCCAAAGCTTCTCTGTGCATCATGCAATGTGTGCGCAGAGGAAATATTTGTTTTACAAGTGCTTGTATACCTTGCAATCTTCCGGACATTGAAGTGCCCTCGGTGCATATTCCGACGCAATTTTTCCATTCTATGTTTGCCTCGTTCATAAAATCATTTAAAATAGTAAATAATGCGAGAGCTGTTGTTTTGAGTTCTATTGGTTTGCAAAAAAGTAGTTCTTCTATTACTGACATATTATCACAAATTCGAACATAGTCAATTAAATGAGCATCGTTATTACTATCTCTTGCTTCGTCAAGCTGTATTGAAAACAATTTGTCACGCAACTTCGAGAAAAGCTTACACTGTACATCTTCAGCTTTTTTGCCAATTCGACGAGCAACAATATTATTTGAAAGAGGTAGGGACTGCAATTGTTTTTAAAAATTGTCTCCAAACATAGTTTCTACAATCTCAATTGCTGCTGGTAAAATAAGCTCTTCAGCAATGTTGTGAGGTTTTTCACATTTGGCTTTTTTATATGAACTTTGTAAGATGGAATTAAAGCTTTTTTATTCACAGACAAAGTTTCTCTAAAAAATGATTTTTGCTTTTTATATGATTTTAATTTTAATTCGAAGAATTCTGAGTATGTTGACGTACTCACTATGAAGCGTTTCCAAATGTCGTTTAAGTTTATTAGGTTTCATGATGTATGCGGTCAACAGTTTTGAGCAAATGATACAAGGGTCCTTTCTTCATTTACTTTCTTGAATATTTTCTTGATTGTATATTCCTCGTCTGTGTACTTGTTGATGCTTGATTATCTCTAATGCTTGCTTACTTCCACTTAAAATGTATCCATGAATCTGTATAAATCTACTGCCGTGAATATTTAATATCTTGAATTGCAATTAACACGAAAGCATATATAACATACACTTTCATGATAGATTGAATAGCGATAAAAGGATCGACTCGAATGAGACTGGCTGGATTTGAAACTTGCGTTATCGAACATTTTCCTCCTTCCTATGAGAAAACATTTACTCCGCGTATGCTCGAGACGGCATCGGTGGTGTGAATTCCCTTCTACAAACATTGTTTATTTTTTCTCTTTTGTTTAATCATGCTTCTGTTTTATTTCTTTTATTATTCGAAAAAATGTATTCCCAGTTTCTAAATTTAGCTCACCCCGTCTAGGTTAACTTTCATTAACGAATTTTTCTACATTCATACTCTTTTAACGTTATCTCTCTGTTTGACTTTCATTTCAAATATAATATTTAAATTTTCCCCGCTTTCATTCGCTTCATCTGTTCACCGCCCGCTTGTCCAAAATGCAAGATGTGGTTTCTCGCCAACATTGGCTCGGTTTTACTCCTGTTTTGGCTGTTAGTTAAAAATAATTAAAAAACAGAATCTGAAATACTCAATTTACATTATTTTTGTATACATTTTATTGTGAGCGGGGAGCGCGATGAAAATTATGATTGAAAACTGGGCCGAGAATACTGAAAGGTTGAGAAACGCTAGCATAAAACACTGGGAAATATTGCAAAATGCAAAATCCTGCTTACGGTCTACACCAGCGTCGGTATTTTGAGTTATAAAATAAGAAGCGGCGCATTGAAAATCATTTCAAGTATCACTGTTATGAACATGCCTCTTGAAATGTTGCATTTATCTAAAGAGATTATGGTATAACGAATGCAATGTTTAGTCCAAAGAAATTGAGGTCATATTGACAATAGCTGATGTTGTTCCCGAGAAAGTGATTCTACTGAATAAAAACAAAATATCAAAGAATAAAAAGGAATTCAAATAGAATATCCTCTTTTTTTCTTTTTTTTAAATTTGTAACATTTTACAGAAATTATTTTTTCGAATAAAGTACATTTGTGGAAAATTAATTCTTTGTTATTCATTAATCTGTTTACTGTAGCTTTTTAAAAATTTATCGTGCAGTAAAACTTAAACTTTAGATCAAAAGATCTACATCTCCTTTTTCTTCAACTTTCGAACTAAATTTTTTTCGAGGATTGCTTTTTCCCATGTCCTTAATAGTCCTCACGCGAAATTTGGTGGCTTTGCGGCTGATAGTTCGAGCTACAGAGGTCTCTGAGTACCGACAGTTTAAAATAAAAAAAATGTTCTGTATGTTATTTATTACGGATATAAAGGCAATAAAGTTCTGGAAAATGTTTTTTTCATAACTTTACTGCCGATAATTCTAGCAGAAATGCCTATATGCGCGTATCGTAATTGTGGCACGATAATATTGTACATTTTTTAAGAATACTCTTATTTTAATATCGAGTACATTTCCTTTCAAAAACAACAGACATTTTTAACGTTGATTCTCAAATGTGAGTTCAGTGCTTATTTATAAGTAATTCTTCATTACATTACCATTTTACAATTGATTAATATGAACAAATTCACTTCAAAGTATTTCCTGTTTAACTTTGAAGAAGACCAAAAAAAAAAGATGTTTAACGTCATAGAACTTATATTGTTAATCTTGAAACATACGAAACATAAAACAAAACCACTGTTCTGAAATACAAAATCACTTTGTGAATTATCTTTCACTAATTAATTGAACTATCATTTATTCTCAAACTTAATTATTAATCCACAAATAGATTCAGATCAATGAAAAAAGATTGCAAAAGTCAAGAAATCAAAGAGGTAATATCAATATTAAAAAATTTAATCAAGTAATTTATTAAATATTTTACAAATGATGAGTGAATTTAATCAGCTTAATTTCTATAAATGGAAATGAAATGCATTAATTTTTTAGACTACGAAAACGAAAATTAATAAATGAATAGATTTCTTACATAAGTACATTTGAAACATGTTACAAAATTTGAAAAAAAATATTAAAAAAATCGTTTATTTATTAGAAGCATTACTCTCCTACACACGAGCAGAATTTTATAATGATAGAAAAAAGCTGTCCATAAGTTATGTGTCATAAATTGAATTTCAATTAAACAAAAGGATCGAAAGACAAAAATATTTAAATTGCAATACTTTATCTTCAATAACACTGAAAAAAAGTTAGTCGATCAAGATTTAAATCACTTTTATAAACAAGACATTTTTTATTCTTTTTAATCATTTATTTAATTGTCCACTTTCAACGTTTATTTCAATACTAAATGGTTCTTCTGTAATTGTTAATCACTTATGGAATATAGTATATTTTTACAGGTTTTTAAATATATTTTCGTGTATTTTTTTCTAAAAGTAACGAGATTTCAAAAATTATTTTTTTTTAATTTTAATAAAATTTTACGTTTTTAATAGTGAAAATGTTATTGAATTTATTGTAATTATTACGAAAGATAATTTTACATTATAAACCTCTAAAAAAGGTTTAATTTAATCGCAGCTTTAAATGTTTATTAATATAAATGCACTTTGATATATGCTTTTGACATATGAGATATGTCTTAATACATGTTTTTGATTATGTGCTGAATGTTAGTTGTCAAAAAGTAATAATTAGTTAGAATTAATAGTATGTGTTACATCGTAACTTCTAAGTGAAACTGAAAAGTGAAAAAAAAATCTATTCACCAGGATCAGCACTAATTAGTAATGAATAGGGATGCAATATACAGGAAATTTTGACTATGATATTATTCTTGAAATATTTAATTGGTAAATCTATTTTATATATAGTAATTGCAAGAAATTTTAACTCAGTCAGTTAAATAATGGATGGTAGTGTGTCAACTTCCATTTTAATTGCATTATTTCATTTTAAACTATTTTTTCAAACGAAAATTTGGATGATAATAATTTTCACCTGTGACTCAAGTGAGCAGTAAAAAAATATTAAGAAAATTCTTCTATATGATAACCCTTACTGAGGAGAATAAAATTTAGAGCTTTACTGAGGAGGTTCACTCTACAAGACCGTATTTTCTTTACACTCAAATTAAATTTTCTAATGAAAGTGTTAGAAGGAAAACCAACCACTATATTCAATTTTTCTTAATATATAAGTGTTTTAGAATTTTTCAAAATATATTATCACTGAAAAAAAGCAACTGCGTTTGAACATATATTTTCTTCACACATTAAATGCTGCAACAAATAATATTGAAAAAACTTAATACTTTTTTACTTTTTATATCATATTTATTTTTCCAGTATATAGAGGTATATAGAAAACAATATAAAGTAGAATTCAACAATTATATGAAAAAAAGGACAATGTGTAAAAATTAACTCTTGTTTTTTACTGGCATCATTTCTATTCCGAAAATTGTGAACATTCGTAGCACGGTTTACGCGGGCAATTTAAATATACAGTTTAATCACTAGTATAAAAATGTGCCTGTAAATTATGTAGATATTTTTCTTGGTATATTAATATAGTTGTAAAATTTTTCAAAATACATTATCACTAGAAAAATAAATTGTATTTGAGCATGCATATCAGAATCGAACTTTCACCGAAAACTTTTTCTGTACAATTTTCCTCATCATTAAAATCACTTTCTGCTTCATTTAAAAGTCTCTGGAACTCTGCTTCATAACATGTATGAGTTGGTTGAATGATAATTCGAAGACAAGTTTTACAGCCATCCACTAAGCCTTGTATATTTTCGGAACACTAAAAAGAAGGAGCGGCCGCATAGATGTCGAACAAAGAAAGAACTGAAATATTCTTAAAAATATGCTCGCAGACCGGTTGAAAAAGTTCACGAGTAGTGAAGATCAAAAAGCAAGAAATTACAAAAGTCAATCCATTCGATTGAGTTAAAAATAGAGTCGGGGTGACCGAAGGTCCAATGTTAGTGGTCTGAGATACCGTGCCACCCCCAGTTAAGCGAAACTTTCAAAATAATCTGAGATATCATGTTTGTTTAACTAATGAAAGAAAATCTGGAATATTGTTAGTTGAAAATCCAAAAACAAGACCTTAGCAATAAAAATATATTCTTTTTTTTGGTATTGAGAGTACTATTTTAACACAGCAACTCTCAAAGCATATTGGATGTTTTTCAAACAGAATTGATAAGAATACCAACACTTATTTTTAACGTTTCGTGCAAGGATTACACCCTAAAGGAGAGTTCGAGTAACATTTACCAAACAAAAGGAATAACAAGGAGAATAAATCATTTCTTTTTTTTCTATATAAATCTATTTTGGTTGGATTTTCTGCCATATATATTTAAATTAGATTCCAAAAACAAAGTAGGTTTTCTGTCAAATTTTCTCTAACCGTGACAGTATTTTCTACTCATGTTTGCATAATAAATACTCTGGGTAGAGGAATTGACTAGACAGACTTTAGGATACCGGACACCAGACACCACACCAGGCAACTAAAATATCGCTAAATTAATGTATGGAATTTATTTACTTTACTGTGAAAATTTCAAAGGAAACAAATATTATGTCTGTAAGAAGTATTCATTCAGACGATATCTGTTTTTATGCTGGAATATAGTGATGTAATATATTTGATGCGTTTTATGTATTTTGTCCCTACATTAACCATGTGCATTAATTCTTTATTTTCAATGAAATGGTGTATCAATTTTTAAAGTGGGAATTTCTTTTGATTTCATGCCAGCAATATACATATATATACAAAAGTATTAAAACAAAGTCAATAGGAAAATCAAATAAACCAAATAAAAAAAAATCCGGCCTGAAGACTTTTTCAAGGGTCACTCTCAGGCAAGGATTTAAAAAAAAAGGATTTTTTTCTGCGAGGAAGTGCAGACAAGAATGTCTAGTAATGATTCCTCGTGACCCGAAAATCCCCTGAAATTGGGCCTAAGAAATATATCATTTAAACAGAAAGGACAATACAAAACAACAAATTAGAAGAAAATAACCACTAATAAATAAAAATACAATAACAAAATAACAATAAATACTAAAAACACTTAACCCATTAAAGAAAAAAGAAAAAGGGAAGAACATACCACCAGCAGCAAGGAAATTTTAAACTATCGATTGTAATTCCAGATTTTTAAAAACACAAAGCTAACGTATTAAAGGTAAATAATAATTGTAGTCTCCCAGCGCCATCTATTGAGTGATCTAATATGCAAGGAAAGTTCTATTTTTATTTTAGGTAAAGGATTAATCCCAAAACATACCTTGTTTATTTTAAAAGTTGACATTAGAGTAATTTTTAGGAAATTCATTTTTAATTAAATTTTTAATGATGTTATTTAATGCTTCAATATAGGAATTTTTTTTTATTGCAAACCCTTTTAATCCTGTTTACTTGTGAGAAAATTAGATTTTTGAAAATTTTAGAGTTTAGATTGGAAGGATAGTTACATAGTTTTGTAATTTTAAAGTTCACTTCATCCCTTTTATTATAGATACCAACTATTGTTTTATCATTAGCAATTAAATCTTTTGGATAGCAATTAGTAACAATATTAGTATTGTCGACGTTTATCAAAAGTAGGTCATCAATATACCTCCACCCGTTTATTAAATTACATTTAAATATAATTATATTTAATTAATTTTTAGTTGCGATTCCGAAACTATTTCGTTTCGTTTTGGTTTCATTTTCAAAATATTTCTTACTTTAGATTGGTTACTTATATAAGTAACCAAAGTTCAGATATCCTTGACCGTCTGTCGGTCTGTACTTTTGCCAGTATAAGAATGCGATCATAGAGGAACATAAGTTAATAAAATTTTATTCATAGTTTAATCATCTTCACTGTAAATTATTAATAAATGCTGATTGATTGAAGAAATTGATCTATTATACACAGCTTATTATCTATATACACCTTTAATTCTTTTTTCTATCAATAAAACTAAAATTTGAGTTTTAATTATAAAAGTGAAATTCAAAGGAACTCCACTGATCCAATTACATGCTTAATGAATCATAAGTTCTGAAAAAAATTGAAGATAAGAATGAATAATCATTAATCATTAAATTTTGACTATACTACAGAATAATTATTACTACTTACGTATAAGAGAATAATTTAATACATTTTGATTCAATTAAGAAAAAAAACAGCTTATTTCAATAAAAAAACATAACGAGAAGCTGATAGAGCAATATAAATGCTTCTAAATAGGCATGGGATTTTTTAAATCTACGTCTTTAATTATGATATTAAATATTAGTAGTAATTGTGCGGTATTCAAAAATTATATGAAAACATAATTTAAATACAAATTTATTTAGTAGGAGAAAATAAATTGAACTGTCATAGCTAGATAGTCGACACAAAAAGAAGGGGTAAAACATTATGAAATATTAATAGCAACAATGTAAACCGTTATGGCTTCATTTACAATAATAATGAAAATATATAAGCAAAATACACTTAAAATATAATTTAAAGTTGATCAAATAAGAGATAATGAATTTTGCATCAATTAAATGGGTATTAATAAAAAAGTAACCGCTTCACATTTAAGACGAAATAAAAGTAACTTTGATGCTGTAATATTTTCAAAGTTCTTTCAAGGAAAAAAACACTAGAACATCACTTAAATTTTAATTTAAATTTAATGGTTAATTTCAATTTTAATTTAGAAACCTCACTTCAAGGTACACATTTTCACCCTTTAAAGTCTATATGCTCTAAATTATCTAATATAAAAGCGCCAGTAAATGGAAACAGTAATACATTTAATACATTTTAGCCAGCTACCAAAGGTAAAGATATCTCTCCTATCTTAATCTCAAAAATAATCTGTATCGGAGCATACCACCTGCTCTCTCTCTCTCTCTCTCTCTCTCTCTGTCTCTTTCTCTCTCTCTTACAGACACACCTCCCTTTATTATTAACTCAGATAGAAATTTAAAGTAAACTTCGAACTTTTATTCACGAATTCTGAAGTATAAAAGATGTTTTATTGAATGTTTAAAGTCGGTTAAATGTAATATTAATTATTTATTGAAAAAAAAAGTCCCAGCTGTAATCAGTAAGATTGATAATGATTAACTTTGTATAAATACAGGAAATATTAACTGTTTTAATTCTGGAAATATTTCATCGATATCTTTGAATTATTTTTAAAATATTAATGGACTGAAATTGTGCATTAATCAAATGAAGTAATTAAAAATTGCAAAGCAAATAAATTGTTTCAACAATCGGATGGTTAGAAAGATACATTTTTCTTCACGAGCTCGGTTACAGTTCAAAAATTCCGAAATTTCTTTCTTATGTTATGCGAAATGTTCAAAATACTGTCGGGTGTTAGGCTCATTAAACATATGAAAGAAAATTTATAAGATCGCTAATTAAAATTCCAAAGACATGATGAAGTAATTAAAATGTTAACTTTCCGCTCTTTCGGTGAACATTTTCCACCTTTCCGATTCGTCAAACCGATTAGACACATTTTTTTTCTAATGCCTGATGTATTAATTACTATTACATGGAAAATTAATTACTCTAAGGATCGAAATTGTGCAACATAAAAATATTAAGATAATTATCCGATTATATTTATTTAGCGGTTAATATCTTCTCACTCAAATAGAAGATGTTTTATGCAGTTATTAATGAGACATGTGGAATAAATAAATTTTTATCAGGTGTGCTTTGTTTATTGCATTATATTCATTTCCATTCATTTAGAATTTATCGAATCACGCTAAAATTCGTTTAAGATAGATCAGAGCTTTTATTCATTATGCATTTATCTTAAATAATTTATTAAATTTTTTAAACACGAATCGCATTTAGTTATTCTGCACATATTGTGTAACTGCTACAAAAATGAAGGAAATTAAAAATCACTGTCTCTTGGAAACATTCGAAAATTAGGCGATTACTTAAAACACAGTAAATTAATAATTCGGATTGCCTTACAGAAGAGGCTACTTTTGTATATATTTAATGTTTTACAGATGTCTAATTTTTTTCTAAAAATCTTTGCTAAAATAGTAATTACCAAAATGATACCAGTGTTAGTGTCTAAACAGTATAAAGGAGAAAGAACATGTGTGTATGTGTGTGTTGTCACTCTACATAGTGACTCTGTAACATATAAATCTATTAAATTCGTAAAAAAATGTAGACTGAAAAAAAAAGATTTTAATTCCAAAGTGATTCTCAGGCTTTCTTCTACTTAAAAAATGGGTTGAATTCTTTAATATTTGCATTTAAATTATTAATGGAGACATCAATTCATTATTCAGAATGCTTCCTATCATTTTTAAATTGAAACGAATATGTATTTAAGGTGTCACACGAAATTATTGGTTAAATTTTAAATAATTTTGTAAAAAATAGTTAATGATTTTTATAAAAATTTGCAGTTTTGAAAATAGTAAATTTCTATACATTTACGGAAAAAAATAGAAAGAATTAATACTCTACATTTTTGGCGCAGATTATGTTCTCATTTTAACTAAAAAGTAACTTGGAGACCAATCTTTGATCGACAATGTTTTTTTTGTTTTGTTTTTGTTTTTTGTTAAATCTTAAATAAAATCCCATCCTACGGCCCATTTAAAGTTAAAAACTAAATCTAATTGAATTGATTGACGCGGTATCGAACATAAGAAAAATGTATCAGAATCCGAAGCCATATGTAGAGTATGTAGGCCATGTATATGTAGCCGAAGCATATGTATGCCATGTATATGTAACCGAAGCATATGTAGGCCATGTATAACCATATGTCAGTATTTATTTATATAAAAATATAATATTTTTTTATATGTGTGTAAAATTGCGTTTTTCAGGAAATAAACCTATAGATAAAAAACAAAACCTTTTTCAAAATATAAAATTGTACCAAAATCATCAAATTTGTTTCTAAGATACAAGAAATACATTTATATAAATGCAAGAATTGCTTGTTTTAAGTTATAACATAAAACATTCGCAAAATCATTTGCATTCTAAAAATTGATATATTTTTTTACAGTAAAGCTTTGATAAATATTATATTAAACCATGTTGAAAATATTAATTATACTATTGAAATTCTGCTCATAAATTCTGAAATACATGGATGATTTAAATGTTAATAAATAAAGAATCAATTCTTCATTAGTAAAAAAAAAACATGCAATTCTGTTTACATCATTCTGTGATGAATATATGTGAAATAAACTTGAAGATAAGCCTAATATGAAAACTAGGATTTTGTAATTATTGAAATATTTCATTGATAAATATGTTATTTCCCAGGAAATAAGCGATTGATTTGTTATATTTATCAAATGCATTAATTGATGATAATAAGAAAAATAATTATTTACTTCAGGCGAAAGAGTGATAAGTATTAATATTCTTTCTCTTATGCTGGTCATATAGAAAATTACAGAAAAGTTTTCTAATGCTAACACAAAACTTTTCGAAATAATTTTGAATACAAGACACATTAAACTTCTAAAGATTGCTAATTATAAGAATAAAGACGCTTCCTAGTTAATAAAATATATTTTTCCAAGTAGTGGAGTTAAATTAGGAATTTTGAAATCCGATCAGAAGCCGTTTCCTAACTAATTAATTTTTCTTAGATTTAGTATGATATAAAATATAAATGAAATGATAATTATGCCAATTACACGAATTTTAAGCTTATATTGTCATTTTCGCAATAATAATGAGATATTTTAAATTTATTTATTGAAATTACGCTTGGAACTAATTAAATTTTCTATTTTTGGCTTAACGCTTATTTCAATAGATTATTTTCGTTAATTTGGCATTTCGCCCTTTCAAAATTCTTCAAAATGGGCTATCATATTAATTTATTACATTATTAATTGAATTGGTTAATTCAATTATTAAATAGCTTAACTGTTTTGGAGGATTTTTGTTCTTCACAAATATAGAAGACAAAAATAGCCCACCAATATTTAGAGCTTTGAATTACTTTTTGGGAAGATTGTATATTTTAAAAGATAAAAATTTATAAGATATTATATTATAATTTTTGAAGATAAAGATTTATAATTTTACACTGTAATTTGAAGATAAATATTTTTCCTTTTAACTTCAGTTTTCCGAGAATTTGAGAGTGCAAAATATGTTTTATAAAGACAATGATTGAGTGTTTCCAGTGATTTTTTAAACATTTCCTTTGGGAAATTGTATAAGGGCCTTATGGGCTTTGAGTAAGAGAATATTGTTGATAGGAATATAATGGCTTTTGATCGATTTGTTATATTAATTTTATATTTATATATTAATTTTATAAATAGATTTTTTATATTAATATTACATTTTTTGTATTAATGTTATTATATATATTAAAGTTATTGTAGTTATTAGTGATAAATTTGATTTGTTACATTTGTAATATTATATTTGCGATAAATGTTCACAATAGTATACTGCATCTGTCTTTCGTCTTCCAAGAATGAAATAAAAGTACACAATATCTTGAATATATCCCGTTAGCAGTTTTCATTAAGGGTTTCAATATTTTCATTACCATGTTTAAATATATCAAAATGGGTATTTAAACATGATTATGATGATTGTGTTTATTACCTATACATTTCAATAAACATTTCAATAGCCAGTCATAAACGAAATTAGGATTCAATCTCAAATTAATTTCAATTAAATAATTGAATTTATTATTTGCGAAATAATAATGATTATTTGTTGTTATAATTAGACACAAACACGTGGACATGCGCTCACACAAATTTATCTTTATCACAAGTAAACTTCCCCCACCCTGGGGGAACCTCTTATGAGAATGAGAGAATTATTGAGTATGAGATAAAATCCCCCCCCCCGGCACCTTGAAATGAGAATGACATGCTCCCGACATGGAGATTGGATCTCGTCACCCTGGTGGGTGCACGAAAAGGTAGGGGGTCTGGCTCTTCTCATCAATGACGGGACGTACTTCCTTATTAAAGGGTTGTACATCGGCAGGTGAGGGCCCTTAGAATTCAACCATAATTCCCGCCAGTGTTGCTTTAGCAGCGGTCCGGTCATTCAATATTATTTATCCATGTACCATCGGGCGGAACGAAAATCAGTGATATGACTTATCACAAGTAAAAACTGTGCTGAAAATTTTAAGATTACGGCAACAGAGGAAAAAGTCTACATATTTAATTTTTGATTTCTTTTTTTAAGAAAAAAATTATGTAAAGATTGGATAAATATTTCAATTCTTTTACAGATACACACTAGAAAATTCTTAAAATATGTAAAAATATTTTAAAAATATAAAGAATACTTTCTATTTCCTTAATTGACACTAAAAATAGAATACCAAAGGAAATTTAATATCCAATCAATTGCTAATAGATTCTAGCTGATCCCACTTTAAGAGTCTGATTACATACATTGAAATTTTAGGCCGAGAAAAAGCAGAAACCAGCTAAACCGTATGGACGAAAATATTATGAGGACTTGAATTATTAAAGGTTAAGGCTAAGTAAGATCAGCCAGAGAGTTTCAAAATATAATACCAGGACTCTTCTAACAATTTTTCAGGTATTTCTAAAATCATATTTACTCCATTTGTTTTCTTCAAGAGCATAATAAATTGATTAAATTTTATTTTGTTACAAATTACATAGTTGCAAATTAATGCATTACATTCAAATAGAATTGTTTAAATTAAAATAGTATTAGGTACAAAAGTCATTACAAAACAGATAATAAGACAAGGAAAATTAAGATGGATCTAATGAAACTTCATTCCGATACCTGGTCTAAAATCTGCAGTGTGCTTCAAAAGTAAATATTCATTTATTCTTCATTTAGTCATTAAGATTTTTCATTCATTAATGAATGATTCTCATATTCTTTATTTCAATGAAATATTTTACCCATTATGACAAGTATTGTAAGACATCAGCAATCGATTATGACATTGATTTTTCCTTATTTATAACAACTAACTCATAATGCCAAAATAAATAAAAAAATATACAAAAATTGTTATTATGTATAAAATTTATAAAAGTAAATATGTCTTTCTTATAAATCGTTGAATTATAAATCGGAGATGTGTATTATAAATCGGGAAATTATAATAAGTTTTTAAATGAATAAAGATTTTGCTCAAAGATATATATTTTATTCTTTGATTGAAAATTAATTTGAATAGTTGCGATATGTAATTACGATTGAATTAAATCACGTACAATTATCTCCATTCTTTTTCAAAATGTGCAGGCAAGATAAAAGAATTCTTTATGGTAACGAAAAATATATGTTCTTGAAATATGGCTCAAAATATAAATATGACCCAGATATTAAATGCACACATGAAAAAAAATAATTGACGTTATATTAACTGATTATAGAAATTATAAACATGAAATAATTAATTTCTTTTCTCTCAATATGATTTTTTTTCAATTGAATTCGCTAACATCTATTTTTAAATTAATTTTTTTAAAAAAAGATGATTTTTCTTTTGAAATTTTCAGTATCCACGACATAATTCTCTTAAAAAGAAAGATATACGAAATGTAAAAGGAGACTTTAGATGTTAGACTTTAAAATGTTAGCTACCTCCAGGAATTCAAAGCGTTATAAACATATTTTATGATATTCAAGTTTTACGAAACTATGAAATTCAACAATAAATCAATATATAAGCTTTAAGAGACCTAAACATAAAAGAATGAGTTCTTATACATACCACATTATGAAATTTATTGTTGTAATTTATTTGTTACATTCGTTGCAAAGTTTATATGTATCTGATTCTTTCAGAAGCAATGGTGGTATTTATTTTTATTCATAGGAAATAATGTCGTAGTTTTTTTAAAGCGATAATTCTTATTAGGGTGCAAAATACCATTTATAGCAGAGAAGTGTTTGATAAAACTTATAATAATTTTTATATGGATTTTTGTATTCCATTTTAAGCTTATACATATATATATTATATATATCCTTTTTAATATTAGATCGTGTTGTTCTTTGCCATATATCTGCTTTGCTGCTCTCTACCAAGGAATTTATACCTTTTTAAACACCTTCTTTATATCAAATCTATTACAATGTTTTTTAGGTAAAGCTCATTATTGTGTTGAGGCTACAATAATATGTATTTTTTATTTGATATGCATTAAAGGTATCCGAGTAGATAGATCTAATAAAAATGAAGAAAAAAATATTCATATTTTTTATGCTTCCTGATAACTAGAATATCCTTAAACGGTCATAACTGTAATATATCATTGGTTATAGCGAAAAAAAGTTGCGCTGTTAGAGAAATTTATTTTAGCAATCTCAAATTTCATTGTTCAGGAAAATAGTATAAGCAAAAATAAAAATGAAGAGGAAAATTTTATATTTATATTTTATATTATTATTATTTATATTGTTACGAAATTTCTTTACCGGGGTTCGTTTTGACAGTGGGAGTGATATGGTGTAGAGAACGCTCAAATCAGCAGGCAGAAGTAGAATAAAAACAACGACGTTTATTTACACGAAAACACACAGGACAGCACAAAGCGACAACTATATACAGCACAGAAGACGATTATCTTCACCCGAGACGTGTAGCATACAACAGCACACACAGCAGCATACAACTAGAATCTACTGCAGACAGTAGTGCACAGCTCAGTTCAGCACTAGCTTGACTCAGTCGCTTCTGACTCCTCCGTCTTCTACTTCTCCGACTCTGGCTCGGATTACTGACTTCGTCGACTCGACTCCGCTGCTCTCGAACTCGGACTACTCCGTCCACTCTGACTACTCGCTTCGTCGCTCACTTTGGCAGCGGCGGACGCTTCCTTTTATAGGTCTCAGGAGGCGGGGCTAGAAGCCTCTCAACCAATCAGGAACTTTCGAGGCGTATCTCGGTTCCTACTGGACGGATCGGGAAAATTCTCGAAGTTTCGGGTTTAATCTATTTTGGCGCCAAAGTCGGCAAATGGTCGCCAAGTCGCCAAATGGTCGCCAAGTTTGTCGCCAAGCTCTGGGACCTCCGACGCACACCTGGATTCGTCCCATTCAGATGACTGTAAAACTTTCTTTCCAATGATGGAACAAACTATGCTGGGAAGCCGAATTGCTGGTTTGTAACAATATTTTATATTATTATTATTTATATTTTATATAAATTTTAAATTTTTTCTCCCTCACATTATTACACAAAAATGATATGACTAATCCCAAATGCTTTATGTAAACAAATTTAAAATATCCAAAATCAAACAAATATATAGACATTTACATAAGATTTCATTTCCCTTATGGATATTTTTAGAAACTCTAATTGAATTTAAATTTTTTAAATATTTTTTCATGTGAAAATTGATTTACAATTTGACATGTTTTAAAATCTTTTTATTTTATATTTCATGCAAACACATATTTGATATACCACTCATATAGTTTTAAAAAGTTTTGAATCATTCTTCAAAATTATTAAATTCTTAATTTTTGTGACTTTATGAAACTGTTTGCGAAATTTTTTCGAAATACATCATGACTTTAAGAATTTACAATACATAGCAGTTTCACATTTTAATTAAAAATGAATTTGTTAAGATCGAAGTGTAATAATAATAATAATTTAAATGAATCATTTACGAAATTGTGATATATAATGATTTTAGCACTTGCTAAACTTTGTGCCAAATGTATTTCTAATTTTTATAATAAATTTTATAAATTAAGAAATATTTTAATGAACATTTAACACCAGCTAGAAATATAATTAAATTTTCATTTGTATAAAGCAAGAAAATGATTTTAGTGTAATCAATGTAGAATATATCTGTTAATAATGAATGAATTAAATTGAAATTATGAAGAATTTTACAAAAATTCGGGATCACGCAGTTTTATCAAATTGGCGATGATGAATCAAGCAAACCATTGTTCAATCGAAAGAGAGTTATTAATTTTTCTTATTATGCATAAAATCGGTATAAAACTATCAAAACTGCATTTTTAATCTTTATGTAAAATTTTCAAAATAATCTTAGTTGTGAGGTTAATTAAACTTATGGAAGAAAAATTCTCAATATCATTAATTAAAAGTTCAAAGCCCCATTCTAGTAATTAAAATATTATCTTTGTACGCAACTGAGCGAGCCATTTCCAATTCTGTATCTTCAAAAATTGTTCCAATATAATTTTTTACGCCATGTTTGATGTATTTTCTTACTGATCTCTGAATAATTAATTTATTCAGAAATAGGAATGCAGTGAATCAGAAATGTAAAAAGGAATATCCAAAGTATTCTTATTCAATGGCTATGTTCTATAATTCTTACGGCAATTGATACCTTTTATTTATTTATGGGACATGTGAAATTAATTATCTGCTACTGGAAATATCATTTTTCTTATTTTGGAAAATAGTGCCTGGTACCAAATATTTTTGAATTATTTTTAGAAATATACAGGGTGGTTATAATTAAAGTTCCATTTTGAAATGGTCATAAAAGGAAAAATTACTGGACCAAATGTTATCAAACTTGGTAATAATTTAAAATAGGGCAGAGGACTTTCTTTTCTATCCAAAAAAAAAATTCATAAAGTCATCACCAGAGAGGAAATGGCACTACATGCAATATTGTTAAGAAATATAGGACATGAAGACATTGGTTTTAAAATGTGTTAAATCGTTTCTAAAACGTGTTACAAAGCATTTTCAATGTGGCGTCCAGCATTTTATGAGAGCAAGTTAAATTACCTTACATCATTCTCAATGTAGTCTTAGCATATCAGGAGGAATGTTATGCACATGTCGGTGTATCGCTTCTTTCAGTCTCGCCAAATTGTTTCGATTGTCGCCATAAACAATGATTTTTGAGATTACACACTTTGAACATGTTTTTTAGCGCGTTTTAGAAATGATTAGACACATTTTAAAGCGATATCTTCCTGTCTTAGTTTGTTTGACAATATTGCATACAGCACCATTTCTCCCCTGGTGGTGAGTGTTTGAACTTTTTAGCCCGAAAACAAATTCCCATCACTTTCTTTAAACTATTACCAAGTTTGATAACATTTGGTCCAGTAGTTTTCTTTTTATTCCATTTCAAAGTGGAACTTTAATTTTAACCACCATGTATATTGATTAATTCTGTTTATAAATCTAATAGTTTTTATGGGAAGATTTTTTACCACTTACAAGACAAAGGCAACATAGTATGCACATTTCTATTGTGCAAAAGAAGAAACATTGCTGCTTCGATAACTTCCGATTTTTTTAATGGGTTTAGTAATATAGAGTATCCTGGGGAATAATCTCTCCGAAACTTTCTCGTTCACTATATAATAAATATACTTGTATATTATATACTTCATGGTACTGGTGAACAGTAGTTAAGAATCCATTAACCTGCGATAATTGAGGATTAATTTCTGGGATCATAACAAGCAGCAGAAAAATGATTATGTATTTGCACACTATTCATCCCGACACACTGCAAGGAAAATTTGGCATAGAACACAAACTAACATAATGAATTACATATATTTACAACACTGATGTTCTGAGTAATAGTGTTTATTGCTTGTGAATGATAGATGAGCAAAACTAATGAGCGATGAATTATTTATTGATTATTTAATATAATCAATGTAATTAAGTAAAAAGTAAGCATTAAAATGCATTTTGGCAAAGCAATTCTTGTGTCAAAAGTATCTAAATAATTCTATCCCTCCAAAATATATTTATAAAGATATTTATATAAATATATTTATTTAAAGATATTTATTTAAAGATATTTATATAAAGTTATATGTTTATTAAAAACTGGAATGCATTATTGTAATAAAGTGTTTGAAGAAGATAGATAATCTGCCATAGATTAATAGCGATCTGTATAATTATCCACTCTATCTTATCGTCAGTATGTTGATGAGATCATAGATTTGGCGCTTAGTAGCACTCATTTAGTCATTGGAGGCATTATTGAACAAATTATTATTTTAGAAACATCAACAATAACAAAAACTGGGTAGGAGGAAAACGATAATGAATTTTTTTCTCAGTGCCATTATTACTTGAGAATTTGACAAAATCGTCAAAAACGGATCCATGAACTACGTAAACACCTGAAATGACACCATGGGGTATTCCCACGTTGGAAATTGCATCTTTTAAATTCATTAATCAGATAAAAGAAAATTCAACGAATTCCAGAAGACTTCAAAAAATAACATTTAGGCATATTTTCATGTTTGGAAAATGCATTGGCAAAAGTAAACTTCAGTCAAAAGAAAATACTTCAAAGGTGATGCAATAATGTTTAACCAATTGACGCCTTTTGTGTTATGTCATGGAATTTGGTAACAATAATATACTTCAAATTGGTGCATATGTTTCAAATTAAATGTGTAAACAGTAATTCCATTATGTAAAAAAATCTATCATTATAAATTTACAGCGCACAAGTTCGGAACTATAATTTCTGAACTAATTGAAGTCTATGAATTTAATATTCAAAATTAATTTGCTTTGAAAATGGAACTAAATATGAAACTCAATCAGGACACTTAGCCTATATATGGTAACAATTTGCTAAAAAGAGAGTTCCACCTGCGGGATACATAAAAACTAATATTTGTCAATAATTTGTTAATAAATAAATTTAAGATACTTTTTAATGGAAATTTATGAAAAATAAGTGAATAAATAAAATTCATGTCTAGATCTGTTTTATTTAGCAACAATTTGATACAAAAAATAAAGTTGTAGATAATTTTAGTTAGTTAACCATTTGAAAGGCCATTTTTTTAGTTATAATATGTTACTATATATATATATATATATATGCTTATAATAAAGCTCAATGTGTGTGTGTGTGTGTGTGTGTGTGTGTGTTGGCGTTCTACAGGCCAGACCATTCAACTTACAGCTACCAAATTTGGCACGTGTATACCTTGGAGGCCGGGAATCTGCACCTAAGGGTTATTTTTTCGACTTTTTAACTAGAATTTTATTTATTTAAAAATTAGGCGAAATTATGGCGTGTTTCTGCTATAACTTCCGAAATTATTACCTAAAAAAAGATTTTTACATGAAGTTAAAGATCAAAAATTTATCTTTTAAATGATACCAATGTTTTAACATTAAAGTTAAATTTCTATTTTTAATGAATTTTTAAATAAATATTTTAACTATATTTTTCATCAATTTTTTCCGTACAAAATAAAAATAAAATTTAAGCCGCAAGAGCACGTTTTGCATTCACGGTAAAAAATTAGCTTTTTTCAAAATGTTGCCATCACATTGATAAAAGCTCCAATTAAAAATAAATTAAATCTTTTTGGAAATGAAATCTGCAAAAATATAATATTTTGCACGTGTCTGTAGGAAATGAAACAAATATGAAATATTATTTTTTCTTTAAAAAAATCAAGAAAAATTATTTTATGATTTTTAAGAAAAATTATTATATGAATTATTTTATTATATTTACTCTCTATATTATTAATCCAATAAATCAGTTTTATTTTAAGGCAAGTTCTGTTTAATATGAACAGGATATCCATTCAAATCAGGGTCACACAGCTAATTTGTAAACCTTTAGTCAGACACAGATATGCTAAAATGGTCTAAATGGAAAATTATTATATTTTATGTAATTCAATATATGATCTAATAAATATATGATCTAATAAATATATCTTCATATATCTTGATTCAATATATGATCTAAAATATAACGAATTTTTGATTTTACATAAAGCTTCTGCTGTGGAAATCACGATTAAAAAATATTCTCTAAACACTAATGTTTTAAATAAAATGAGTTAATTTCCAATCAACTAAATCAATCACTTAAACTGACTGATTAATGAAAATTTGAATATCACTATTCAACAAAAAAAGGATAATTTTAGATTTTTCCTCGGTCGTTTCAAAGAAAATACGCCAATCAGGGCGCAGGTTTCTCATGATTAATAGGCCTAAGATTATGAAAATGTTGAGTTTTTCTAAATTTTTAACATTCAAAACTTCATAAATAAGTCTTAGTTGATCGTAGAAAATAGAAACATTCATTCATTTATTTAAAATTTGGTGTGTCCAGAATATTTCTCACAATAATATACCTTACTGCATTAAATTTAGACTTCATAATTTTTGAAATATATTTATAGGCCGGAACAAAATATTATTATTGATTTCATTTCAATCCTTTTGAAAGCAAAACTAAAAACTGAATTTTATGCTGAATCTCAGAAGTTTTTTTAAATTATTCTTTGAGATATTGCATAAATTATGAAATATTTTGTAGTTCACATAAGACTTAAATACCGAGCGATTCTGTTTGCAATACTCATAATCAATAATAATAATAATAAATAAATAACAACAAAGATGATAAATAAAATAAAACGCTTGGTTTTATTAAAAAATATTTTTATATTAATTACAATTTCATCATTTCCACTTTAAATTAAAGTTGAAGTTTTACCGGAAATGACAACAAATTTGCAAAATATATATAGTAAATTGAACGAAACGATCTAAACAACAGTATAAGTTTGGTATGACTATCAAAATTTGAAGATTAAAAATGTTTTGTTTGAGAATCTATTACGAGACTAGCAACTTAAGGTATTTAGTTGAAAATTGTAGCGAGCGGTAATACTGGCGAAGCAGCTGGTCGCCAAAGGCGGCTAGTATATATATATAAATTGCGACTGACAATAAAAGTGATTTATTTAGCGTATTAGATAAATTTCATTTCATTAATTAATTTGGGAAATTAAGAACTAAATATCAAACCCTGAAGACATTTTTTGATATGGAGAAACGACGCATATAAATTCTTCTTATTGAATAATTTATCATAGCATACGCACACATATATAACTTCATGCTAAGATTGATAAATTTGGTGGAAAACATACTTCCCCCGGCCATAGAAAGGGTTAATCAGATTTATCACTATTTTCATAGAATTGTTAGTCTGTATTCACGATATAATAATGCAGTTTATCCATTTGGCAGTCATTATATTAGACATGAGGAAGTAATAAAGATAATGAAATCATATTCCTGAAAACGTAATATTATTTCACTAATGTTAGACTATATATACCACAATGAACTTCAAATAAGGGGTAAATAGATAACGTGATTATTATAACATAAAAAGTAGAAATAAAAGAGCTTATAAAGGAATAGACATTTTCTTGCTAAATGCTTCAAAGTAGGAAAGTAAATTTAGAATGAAAACATACAAACAAATTATATTAAGATTCTGGGTTTTGGGAGAGGGGGGGGGAGTTAAAATTATTCAAAATATTTTCTAAAGTTATATTCGAAATATAATTATAAAGAATAAAAATATAGAATTAAAACATTCAAATTCGTTAAAAATGGCTCAACTTAATTTTCCGTGTTTTTAGTTATCATTTGTACAGAAAGAGATAAATTTTGAATCTTAATGATTTATAACAAAAATGTTAAGGTAAAAAAAGATATAAATCCCTAAATACGATTTAAAAATAATAAAATTAAAGAATTTGAAAAGGTATTTCCACAAGAAAGCAATAAAAATCATTACAAGTTGCATTGAGGAAATATGAACTAAAACTCTAGTTGAAGAAATATGTACTGAAGTACACGAATGGCAGGTTTTTTTTTTCTCTAGATTTTCTTGTATGAATCTATTTTATTAGGATTCGTTTACAGGTATATTCAAATAGGATTTCGAGCACAAAATAAGCTTTTCGTGATATTTTCTGTATCCGTGACTGTCTGCTTTATTCATGTCTGCAAAATCAGCTGTTTTGGAAGTAAAAATGAAACAAACTCAGACTGGCCAGCAGTCATTTAAAAACTACTGAAAGTAGATAATCTGCCTCTTTTCTTTTGAATTTTCTCTCTTTCTCTTTTGATTTTTTTTTATATTTAGGGAACTTGTAAAAAGCAACAAGAACTCGCAAAAAATAATTTTTGCTCTGAGACATATTACAGAATTTATCGTATTTTGTAAGCCTTATTCTAGTGTCCTTATTTTGTACTACTATTATAATAAGTATACTCCTATATTCATTCAAAACAAAAAAATGACAAATATAAAGAATAAGAATGTTTTACTGAATATTAAATTTAAATAAACAGCTGTGTAAAATGTAAATGATTTGAATGTTATTGAAAAATAAACTTTGCCAACTTCTAATTATAACTTATAACTACATTTACATTTTACACTTACTATTGTTTCGATCATTTGTCTGCAAAATATACATTTTTATTTCTAAACTTCAATGAAATCTAGATTCTTAAAATGATATCTTGGTTATAAATTTTTGATTTTGACGCAAATGCATCAAGATACAACTATCCGAATGGGAAATTATTTATAATCAATGGGGCGTATCACAGAATATTTAATTTCGAATAGTATTCTAGTGAAAACATAGATTATTTTGAAAATCAATTTTATGAAATTAAATTTTACATTTACATATGTGCTTAGTTCTCCACATCAGCACACGGTATCGCAATAATATCAGAAAATATCGTACGATATTTTTCATATATCCTAATTTCTGAGTGCTGTAAATTGTCATAATGATAGCGTAATATTATTTTAAAGTATTTTGGGCTTATCATGTGGGAATCTTTGGAAGGAATTACTTCCTATTTCTGCTTATGTGATGGAATATGATTTCGGAAATTCGATTGGACATAAGTTATGAATTTTATTATCAATTTAGATGTATAAAATTCGAATACTATTGTAGTGATAGCTTATAAGCCAGTTAACAGCTACGCTGCACGAGCAATTGCTTTTATATCGTGGTCATGTTACTGGACTGCAAACCACAAGGTCCCAGGTTCTATCCTCCCTCATATTAATCCATCACACTATTCAAAAGAAACAATAAGCTTATATTAAAAAATAATATATGATGACATTTTCTTTCGAATACTCTGATAATCTTCAGAAAAAAAATAGCATTATGAAAACTGTTTAAAACCAAATTAAGAACTATTAAGTTTGAAATGTATCACATGTATTTTAGTTTACTTTGCCTACAGATTCGCTCGATAAAGAGCTCGTATATATTCGTATAAATAAAAAGTTTGAAAAAGTTTAATTAATGTAGAGTACAGGCTTTTAAATAAAATTAAAAAAATTAGTCATCAACTAAAATTGTAAATTTATTATTCTGAGACTAAAACGATTAATTTTTTTAAAAGGCATTCTATAAAGATTGTAAAATTCTTCTAACTGAGAATTTTAACATAAAATCCCAGAGTGGGCATTTCATTTGAAAACGTATTAATAGAAATTCAACTCATCGAAATAATTAAAATTATTACATTATTTTATAATTAATAATATTGAATAAAATTTTTGATAGTGATAAAAACTAATTTTGTACCAAGAATACCAAATGCTTATACACTGAACGAATTTTAAATGATTTAAAGTAGAAATTAATTTATTTATGCTTTAAAAATAATATAAATTGGAAAAATTTATATTTTGTATGTTACTTTCAGTATATATTAAAAGAAATCAGCCATTCTATAAAATATGTTATGAAGTAAATCTGCATTGTTAACAATTTCATTTATTACAAAAAAAATTCCAAGAACCAAAAATATTTAGAGGGGGATTTTGAAATAAGTGATTAAGCAAATTTTAAAATATATAAATGAGAATATAATTTTCGTTAATCAATATTTTCTAACTTTTTACAGACAGTTTCCAATTTAATCACTTATACTCATTTTACGCCTCTTAAAAATGTATTTTAATGTTATATGAAGCGAAAATAGGTTTTGACGTTTTAAATTTTAAAAAAAATCTACAAAAAAAAATACTGAAAATTCGCTCAACAAACCATTTATGATATAAATAAAAATATGAAATCTAATTTATTATTTCATAATGCAGTAAATAACAATTATCATTTTGAAATTCAAGGAATATTTATTTAAGTTTACACTCTAAATGATAGCCCAATTTCAGTTATTCTACACCAATTTCTTTCTTTCAGTTCAGACTGGTGAATAAATGGAGAATATTTATTAAAATTAAAAAAAAAGGTAATTGTTCTAGAAATATACAGCTGATGCATATGTTAACTCTTTTACAGATAAATTACTCATTAATATTTTCTGTTTAATAGAGTGATATAGTATACATCGCAAAATAAAACCTATCTTCAACCCCAAATATGAGAAATACAAATTTTTCCTTACCCGTATATTAACTGGAACATGTCTAATAAGATTTTTCTCTTATATTAAGACAAACATTTTAATAATAATCTTTGATGTTACAGCTTTTTAAACTTATGAAAGAAGATTTTCATGACGACTAATTAAAAGTCAATAGACGCAGGTGAGTAATTAAAACATTCTTTTTCATGCTTTCGACAGAACTGTTTCTACCTTTAATGAAACAAATAAAGTATGCTTTTTCCTAAATACTCAATATATTATTATTATTCTCTGAACAATTAGTTTCGTGAAATATCGTTATCGTCTAAATTGGGAATGTATAGAGAATTATCTTAAGCAGATTTATATGTTGATTATTTTATTACTTGGTATCTGATATGCATTTCTTTAATTTGATTCTTAATATAATATGAAGGTTTGATTAATTTATACATTTTTAGATATCTCGTATAACATATTAAAATTAATTTTTATCGTTTTATTGTATAGTGCCGAATGCTAACGAGATATTTTGGTATATAAATTAACTAAATATATATCGAGCTTGATATAATGAGTTTTGATCTTTCAGTTTTCACATATTTCGTGAATTTGTATCATCATATATATATATGATTGTATTGTTATGCATCAGTTTCTGCTATGCTGTCATTTCGATCCATGCAAAGCCATGCAAATTACTGCTTCGCACATATAATGACTATGTATTCCTAAGCAGAGGTTGCAGTCGAGATGTGTATAGTCATTAATCAGCTCATTAGTATTTATTAATCTATGTGGTAATGATTAAAGTACTTTATTCTAACGTATGTTGTACCGATTCTAATTAATGCACAACACCAAAATGTGGTTTATGTGTTGTATATGCTAAAAAAAAGGGGGAAATGCAAAAAGTGATAGTTTGAACTTTAAACACTAGATGTCGCTTTTCATGCAATCTAGAATAACTGCTATGCAGATTCGATAAAGATGCAATTTACGGTTAAAAATGATAAGTTTAAAGATGCATGTAGTCAGTACAGAAAAATACTTCTACATCTTGTAGAGACGATGGTTCGAATTTTATTTGTCAAATTATTTTATCAGAACTGCAGCAATGGTCAGTTGTACTACAATATCATCGAGGATTGAAAGGTTTAAAAAACTGCGGAGGTGGTCTCCTCAAACTTTCTGCATACTATCTAATAATGTAGTTAAGCTAGAGAACACCTTGCACGAAATAGGCGAACAATGGTTTAATAATATTAATAATTTTTGGAGTGAATTCGGCATTTTTACTAAATCTATTCTGTGATATTTGGCAATTTTGTTGTGACAATTTCTTCCAGACATGCATTTAAATGGTATATGAAAATTTAATTTACGATTTAGAGGCGTTTTTCTCAATCCATTGAAACAAAGATTTGACACAAAACTCCACTTGTAGTCACAAAATCTTATACCTGCTTGGGGGTATTTAAAACATTTCGTCTTTAGATTACAGCGTTTACATGTTTCTGAAAACACAGACTAACAATTGATCAACCCTGTTTTGGTAGCCTCTGAAACTTTAATAGATGTCTTCATTAATGACGTTTTGTCTATATATCAAATTTTACCTGTCTAGCTATCTTTGTTTTGTAGTTATCGTGTCAAATGACATTCGAACGGCCGACTTCCTCTGACCAGATGTTACTCAAACAAATTTGATAGAATATCTGCATATTTGGTATAAAGACCGCATACCAGATTTCAAGCACTTAGTTCAAAGAGTTTTTTTATGTATCTTTGTTACAGACGGACAGAGAGACGGAAATTTTCCCAGACTGCGTTTTCCAAACTCATGGAACTTTTTTCCTAATAATGCTATAATAATGAAATTTTAAATTACGATAATATTACGGAAGTAACAGTCAATTAGTTGAAGAAATTCTACTTATTTGATAATAAAATTTCATGAGGACAAAATTTATAATGTTGAAACATTATTTAGAATAAACATCTTTTAATTGGCCGTATACAAATTAAGCATACAAAGACTTGACTTCAAACAAATTGATTACTAAATTCCTAAAAATCTTTATATTTTTGGCATCTCTGAGCCCGATAAAAAGAATGTTTTTTTTATCCAATTTGAAATATTTTAAATTAAATTCAATTAAAAAAGAAAGCAAAACTAATGCCAATTAAAATAGTATGATCCTAAAATAAATTTAATATTTAGATCAACTGAAATATTTTAATGACCGTTGAAGCTCGCGTTTCACGAACAGATATGAATCTAGAGATATGAACAGTTATTATATACTGTTCCTTTAAAAATAGACGTTACAAAACAATGCAAAACTGATGTGGTAACTGGTTTAAAGGAATTAAAAAATATTTATATATTATTAATAATTTTAATATTAATATATTTTAATTTATGTATGAATTTTAAACATTTTATTTATTATTTTTTCTATTATTAAAATAAATTTTTAATAATGTTACCTTGAATTAAAACAGTTTTGACCAAGTTCTTGAAAAGTAATCATTTAAATGCTTTCCACAGCATGGGTCATTCAAAATTATTGCCACAATACCCAACTAAAGTATCTTACCAAATCAGGGTTAATATAAGCGTAATTTGGGGAATATCTATAAATTCAGACAGTTCACTGACCATTTGATAACTTCTGCCAGTTGGATAAATAAATGCATTATCAATCTTTTGTGCTAAATTTGCTGACAGGATCAAAATTATCCTCCCTAACAGAATGCAATATGATATTCATATCATTACTAATTGACAAAAGTTATTTCTAAATTAATTCTACTTAAATATTAATCATAATAAACTGTTCTTATGTTTTTATTATGAGAAAACGGTAACATTATTCTATTAATTTGGCAAATTATTAAATTAAAAGTGTTGTATAATTTAGTTACAGAAAGTCCGCACGATAAATGTGCTGGGAAAAATCCTACAAGCTTTATAATTGATGACAATGCTTTATTCTACAAGAAAGTATTAGTACTACTCTCGCAGATATCAACACACAAACAATAAAGCATTCTAAAACAACCGCAAAAGCACAAATTGTAAGAGGGCATTCGCTGAAAACTAATACTCTAAAAGGCGAATTCACTCGAATCAAAAACTAGTATCTTCGCCTCACTTTTTATAGCTCCCGTGACAGAAATAGGGAAATATAGGAGGATCCTGCCTCTTCTATTCCAAAAGAAATTTCTTAAAAATACCTAGATATTAAACATTTTTTTTTTTGCCAACGTCTTATAATTTGTCACCAAATGTTCGGCAAAGAGCACTGTCCTAATATTCATTCAGCATCCGTTAGAGAAATATTTAAATTGCTTGCTCCTTACGATACAAATAACTTCACAGAGATGCAATCTTACAGATATTATCAAAACGAACTAATTTAATAGTATATTTGGTTTAATAGTTGCAGCAAATTATTATTTCTATTTATTTTCAATTTGATTTTTATAAATGCATCTTCATCTACTATGTCATAATAATAAGTGACCGCAGAATACATGTGTAATTTCGTACATTTTATCTTTCTGCATTTTATTACGCCAAATAATTTTTCAAAGTTGGAAGTCTTTGCAAATGATTTCATCTCGATATCATTTTTTATATGCTTTTAAATTATGTACATAGTTGTTGCCTTTTTCTACTGTAAATATCTTGGTATTTAAATAAAATCCCCGTAACATGGCCACCGAACCGTTCAATAACCTGAATGGTTACGGATACGGGGATATGAAACGGCGTTCTGCTCAGATACTTTCACATATTATTTATCGAATGTAACATAAAATCAGAAACAAATGTTACTTTCAAATATTATACTTCATTTAAACGATATCTTTTGGCACTCATTACTATAAATAAATTATTTATTAATCCAGTGATGTACTTAAGAACACAAATAAAAAACTATTATCACCTAATCTACCAAATATCTTGTAAATATATTTCGTTTAATTGTTACCGCTAATTATCATTTCCACTCTAGATAAGTTTAAAAATTCATTCAATAAAGATATCAACTTTATTGAACGAAATGGGATAATAAATATGGAATATTTTATCGTTCCAGAAATACGATTCATTTGAACGATAAATATTAATTCTTTGCCCCTTAATATATGATTGAGATTTCTTTTTTCTAATCAAGAAATATAATTGGGTTCACAGAATCAAATAAGCAGTATCTTGTATTTCCATCGAGATGAAATTACGAATCTTCACGAGTAAAATTAAAATATTCAGATTTTACGCTTCCGTATTTTTTTTTGTAACCAAGTGTGATGTAGAAATCATGAAACTGATAAAAGCAATTCCTCAAGATCGCTAATTAAATGACGAAATACGCCAGTTAGAAATTAAAATATCCACTTTCCACACTTCTGAGCAAATTGTTTCCACTTTTCCTGTTTGATACGAAACAATTTTGTTCTATAAAAATCGGATGTTTTACCATTCTCTGAATAATTAATTTCACCAAGAAGCGGTATGGAAATGCAAAGATAATTAGCCATATTAAGATTATGCAGTGTTAATGTCATTATTTTTTTAAGCCATGGTGGTGTATTCTTTAATCTATTTATTAATTCCAAATGTAAAAGATTGCTTTATTTTTCGACATTCGATTATTATGTTCAATATATTTTTCCTTCATTATTTAGAAAAATGCAGCTTGGCATTTAATGCAATATAGAATACCAGGAACTCTTTCTGTTAGGCGATACAGAAAAATCTCGTTATACATATTTCATAAAGTGTAATACGTGTTCTAGAATAAATTTGATTTATGTCCGATTTAGATAAATGTTATTGCATTCCCTTCAACTGCTTAGAGCGATCAGTTGGTTCACTGGGAATTTTACTTGCATTTAATTTCCGACTACCTTCTTTATTTTTCGACTACCTATTATTACGTTGAATATACTTTTTTCATTAATCAGTAAAATGCATATTAGCATCTAATGTAATAGAGAATATCAAGAATTCTTTCTGTTAGGCGATACAGAAAAATCTCATTGTACATATTTCATCAAGTTTAATACGAGTTCCGGAATTCATGCCCAATTTATATTTATGTTGTATTCGTTTTAATAGCTTAGAGCGATCAGTTGGTTCACCGGGAATTTTACTTGCACTTAATTCCATTAAATATCTTACTCTTAGATTTGATTATTATTATCTCAAAAATATTTTTAAATGACTTCGGGACAGACATTAGGCACGTGTTATTTTAGAAGAAGCATTCATTCTATTCATTATACAATCTAGCTGCCTTCGGCGACCAACAGTTCATTGGATATATTGATAGTAATTAATTTTCCTGAATTTCATGTAAAATTCCCTGAAATTGTCAGATATAAAGGCAATATTATTTAAGACCTATTTAAGAGTCAAATTAAAAATAAAGATGAACCAATTTAACTGAAACCATTATAAAAGTTTGATGTAGTAGAGTAGAAATTAAGAGTAGAGTAGAATTTACTGTTTTTTGTCTATTTACATAAAAAAATTCATTTGAAACTATATTTACCATTTTCTACCAAAGAGGTCAAAATAACTTCTTTCGGTATTTAATTAGAAAAAATATAAATTGCCCTATCTGTTATGAAGTTAAACTTGAAAGAATTTTTATATTTTCAATATATTTGTAGATGAAATATATATATGATTATATGATAGATTATATGATCATATATATCTCATATATATGATTAATGTTATATATGAAATATATAACATTAATCAATATATTTGTTGAATATTTGGTGTGATGAAAAGGCAGTTCCTCTATGTATATTTATTTTTAAAAAAAACGTTTATTTTCTAATCTAGATCTTCAAAACCATCTATTCTTCTACCATCCCTTTCGACCAAAAAATTAACTCTCACGTCTTCTCACTAACCACCTATAATAGCTTCTATCTAATTAACTTTCGACTTCTACTTCTTTCTTCTTATATACACACATTTTACTAACATACACTTATTTCTTTATTTACACCTATATCTATATGTGTCCCTATAAGGACGTTACATATTTAAGCATAAATATATGTATTCCCACCAATATTTATTCGAATGGTCAAAATAACCTCTTCTGTAAAAGTAGGTATACTATATGCATTCCTCTGAAACGAAAAAAAAGAAAATAGTAATATTTTCTATTATGTGTCTTATAAATGTAAGTAAAAATGCATCAAAATATTCTCATAAAATTCGGCAATAATTTATTTTGAAGAAAATTAACGAAATGTTTTCTCAGCGGGCTCATTTTGACCCCTTGGCAAACCTAGTGTTAAATAAAATGTTTTGATCATTATAAATCATTTAAGACTCAATTTCATAATTTATATTGGTTATTTAAGTGGATTATTTATAAATAATTTTCAATATAAGGGTCACTTCTTGATACACATTAAGCTAAATGGCTAGTTTATGAAAGTAAACATGGCTATTTTATGAAACACACATGGCTGCTTTATGAAATTAAACAAAACGCCTCTTCTTTTCATTTCAAAATACGCTAGTATATAAATTTATTAAAGAAATTCAGTCTAGTTATTAAATAAAAAGAATTCCTAATTACGCTTCCTTTTATATTTGCTTATGTGTTTATTTGACAATTCAAATGTTTATAACTTTCATTTTAACTTTTAATTATTTATTTCTAATCAGCTTTGAAAGTTCCACGTTTATAAAATTGGGATGTTTTTAATCGAATTTTCGCTTTTTTTCCTCATTTACTATTGTTCTGATTTTTTTATATTTATTAGTATCGTATAGCAACAGAATTTTTTTTGTTGTTGTTTCTCATGGCACCTGCCATGGACAAGCCCGCTGTTACGAAGACGGCGATTTTAGCCGGTGGGGGAGCGTCTCTTGTTTTTTTAGTAGCGCCAACTAGAACCAAGAGTACGACTTTGCTACTCACGGATCACTCATTCGCTTGCACAACCCCTTTTTACAGGAAAGCACATTCACACATCTCAGAGATAGAACATCAGAAGAACAACCAGGCCCAAACCTGGACTCGAATCCAGGACTCCCACATCACGGGGAAGACGCGCTACCCCTATACCAGGAAGCCTGCACAGAATTTTTTAATAATTTTAGATAATATAAATTGCCAATTAATACATAATTTCAGCTAAAAATTGAATTGACAAATATGTCGCCAAAAAGTTTTCATTCATAATTCGTAATATATATATATTTATAGTTTAACATACAAGTGATATTTCTAAACATCATCGTAAAACATATAAAATATTGACTCTTCCAATTACTCAACCGAATCTGCATTTAACCCTTTACTGGGGTGGTGAAAATTTAGGACATAACTAGGGAGGTGCTATCTACGAGACTGTATTTTCTTTACACTCAAATTAAATTTTCTAAGGAAAGTATTTGTATGAAAATCTGCAGATTTATATTTTTTATATATATATAAATAAGTTTTAGAAATTTATCGAAACATATTATCATTCAAGAAGTAATTGTGTTGGAACATTTTATTCTCAAATTATGTGTTACAACAAATGATATTCTCGAAAAAACATTACTTTTTTACTTTTTTAACAATATAAGGAACATTTAACAATTATATAAAAATTAAAGAATTACAATGAGTAAAATTAACCTTTTTTTTTTATTGGCATCATTTCAATGCTGAAGTAGTGAACATTCATATCATGGTTTTTGAGAGCATTTTTACCTTATACACTTTAAGTTCAAGTATAAAAAAACAACCTGTAAACTTGGTATATATTTCACTTGATATATTAATGTATTTTGGAATTTTTCAAAACATTATCACTGAAAAATTTATTAATTTTGAGCATAAATATCGGAATTTTTCGGATGTAAATTTTCATCGAAAAAAAATAAAACTTTCCGCTCCATTTAAAAGTTTCTGGAGCTCCGTTTCATAAGGGAATCAGTAGTTGGATAATATATAGAGGGCTACGTTTTAGACCATCTGCAAAGCCTTGTATAATACTGGAACACTAAAAGAGTGGTGCGGTCTCACCGACGTCTCGCAAAGAAATAACTGAAATATTAAAAAAACATCCGTTGAAACTGGCTGAAAAAGAGCACGTGTAATGAAGGTCACGAAACAGGAAGCTACAGGTTCAATCCATTCGATTGAACTAAAAAATGAATATGGATGATTGATAGTCCATCCTTAGCGGTCTGACAGACTGCACCTCCCCAGTTAAAGGTTAAAATTATCCTTCACTTACACTTAACGAAACATTTCAATAACAACCTATGATATGATATTGTTACGGAAATTCTAGGTTTTTCTCCGATTTGTTGGTCGATGAAATAAACAGTTCTTTAGTAACAAAAGACGATGACTTTTATTAAACATGGAGAAACGAATACGCAGGCAGCAAATATACAGGCGAGACAAATACAGGCAGCGCAGCAACACTCTACAACAAACATTAGCCCAGAAGTAGTAATTGGTAGTAATAACAACAACAGCAGCACTCAAAGGGGACCGACAGAATTCAGCAGAAGGAGGGAATCTTCGTAGCTATTCTTTACGGTCATTCCTAACGCCTGCAATTCTCCGCAGCCTCCTCGATTTAGCTGTATCCAACTGCCGACTCACTACCGCACAACTAGCTACTCCACACACGGCTCGACGCTGATTCCACAATAAACACCAGGATTAGGCACATAGCTCAATTCAGCAATCGCTTGAAGTCCACACAGTTCTTACCTTCGTCGTAGGCTCTTCACGATTACTACTTGCTACACATCTGCCTGTGGCTTTTATAGTTCTCGCAGGCTGAGAGAGAAGGTTCTGGAACAATTAGGCATATCTCGGTTCCTATTGTCTGAATCACTAAAATTCTGAAAGTTTCCAGTATTATCTATTTTGTCGCCAAATTCACCAAATTTTTCGCCAAGCTCTGAGATTACTGATTCGGCACCCGATCAGCCTCCAACATAGATAATCGCAAATTGTTTTTTCTGTGATCGAACTAACCGTACCGGGAAGCACCATTACAGAATTGTAACATTATTACTAAAATCATTCTGTTCATTTCATGGGCGAATAAACGTCAAAGGCGAATTCTATAAATTTTAAATGATATATGTCAAAAAAATTCTCCCGGATAAGATTTTCTTTCAAAATGTTGACATATCTAGAAGAGATAAGGAGAACAGCAACAACAACAAAAATCGGAATCATGTTTTCACCGAAAGAGGAATTAAGATTCTGCATATATTTTTTTCTATTCAGCTTAGTAGGGATGCACTCAGATTTCAATCTTAATGTAACTTGTCTTGAGAAGAAATCATGGTGGGCGGAATACGATTTTTTCAATGCAAGAATTCCTTTTAGTTTCATTCCTCAGCTTGTACAATAAAACTGGATTTTGAATTGAAACCGTGTTTTTCTGAAAATATTCTGCATTTGTAGCGGAGTGTTCATGCCATGTTTACAACAACAAAATTTTTGCAGTGATAAGAGGAGACTCACATTTTTGAACCTCAACCACCTGACAAACAACTGCAAGCGCCGTAAACATCTTATATGGAATTTGTTTCATTTTAGATGAATACGAATAAAATGCCCAGAGAAAAATTGTATTCTTAAATTTGTTACAAACCAGAAGCTTTTGTTATTACTTCGGCCATTTATTTGGAAGCGGAATTTTCACGTTTAATTTTCTCAGAGAAATAAACATATTTTTATCTTTATTTTGAAAGAAGAATTTGTTTCGCTTGCAAACCAACAGGAATTCCTGGCAGAAAATAAAAACATCTTTAACGATTAGAAGAATTTCAAGACCCGTTTGTAAAAGATTTGGAATACAAATATACAAATTCAAAACTGAATGTTTTAAAGTTTAGGTTAGTATTGTTATATTTAAGTCTCATTTTAAAGTTTCATATATCGCGAATGGAATTTTTTGGAGGCTTCTTTCCTACTCAAGGAAACCAAAATTTGACATAACTTGCAATGTAATTTCTTAATAAATCAAAGGTATTATTCTTTCTTTAATAGAAGAAGTGTAATTCATGAGATTAAATATTCAACAAGCCGTTTTCAATTCTTTATTTTCAACATTCTAAGCATTGTATAAATATGCTTATGTGTAGAATTATACTTAACTAAGAATATTAAAACTTAATCAAAGCAGATTTTAAAGTATACTTTTTTAAGTGTGCTAACATTTAAATACTTTTGTTTTTATTTATTTTTACGTTTGAACTTCTATTATATTCTTATTACTTCGTTTCTCTTTCTAGGTCTTTTACTTCCAAACTTTTTCTTTACACTGTTAATTGTTTTTATTATAAATGTTATGGATACCTGAAATTGGAATTTTTCCAATTATAAACATCAAGTTAACAAAGTGAGGCAACCAAATTAAATGAATTGTTTTATTGATAATTACGTTCTGAAAAAATAAAATTCTTCTTTGATGAATAGAGCGATTGTACAGAACTAAAACTGTACCATGTTAGTTATTCAGTTGATTTTTGATAATCATTATCTCTTTCTTATGTTTATATGAAAAACTTCCATCCATAAATTATACTTAATTCCATTTTTTCAGCTATTAAACTTGAAAATATAATCATCAAATCAGGGCAAAAAGTCTCACTTCTCTGCAGTTTTTTCACATATATCGAAACAAGAAAATAAATCATTTGATAGAAATTACATTTGAGGAAATCTATTTCTTGTACAGATTGAATACATTTGTTTGAATGGAAACATCTGAATTCAAAGTAAATACCATGATTTTTTATAAAGTGCTGTAAGATTCTTCCATTCTCATACAGCAAAAAAAAAAAAAGTAGAAAAGCAAACTGTAAAAATGGAATATCATTAAAAACTGATGAGTGAGAAAAAAGGAAAATAAATATGTAATTTGAAAAAAGAGTATTCAATAAAAAAAAGTGATTAATGAACAATTTATCTTCATAGAATTTAGCTGAAATCTCTTTTGCGCTTATTTCTGTGATTGGAATATAATCGTGAGAGGACGCAGTTTTAAAATTGCCACAGATAAAAAACAACAACTAAATAAAACAACAACACTAATTTTCAAATACTTCATTACAGATATTTTTTGAATGCATATTTTTTAATTAAGTGTAATAAAAAGTCCATATTAAAATTATCGTAAGATTTATTTGTATTTAAACGGGTAATATCAATATATATATATTTTAGAAAATAGAGAACGCTACTTTGAGGGTCGTAAATGCTTTGATTTTATATATCTTTGGATTTTCATTTGCTAAAAAATTGGAAACTGTGTACTGAGTGTTTATGGTAGAAGAATAAGTAACTAAAAAAATGAAAAAAACTAAGAAATTTTCTAAAATAATACTTTTAGTTATATTGGACAAAACTTTTGCGATAAAGCTTCAACGCATGGCCGGAATAGCCTGTTTAGTAGGGCGTTGGATTCGCATCAGTTGTGTTGCGAGTTAGCACTCTGATGGCCGAAAACTTTCCGTGTACATGGTGGCTGGTACACGTAAAAATCTGTCATAGCCACAAATTCCTCAAAGTCGAAACAATATCAATGAAGGTACTGGATTTGAGGTTACCGCTCTCTGATCTAGTCTGTTCTCTGGATTGGAGGTAACCGTTCTCTGATCCAGGTCTAAATTACGATCTGTGAATGAAAAATACGAATGAAGTCCACCCCGGAAAAGCGCCGTAACGCATGTGTAGCTAAGACGCACTTGGTCCTAAATGTCACTACTGAAACAAGAGACTCTAAAACTTGGCTTAAAAAAAGCAGGCTTGTCCATGATAAGTGCCATAAGCAGTTACAACAACAATATTTATCAACATAGCGCAGCAGAAACAATTTTTACACCTTCACCAGATATCCTTAAAAGGGATACTGAAGAAAATTGTTTATATGCAATACGATTATGTTTTCGAAAATCGCAATGAATTATAATAATTCCAAAAAATGCAGTCTCAATTCTTTGTTTAGCACCATCCACAGTTTTTAATTTCCGGTCTACCATAGCTATGATGTACAATGTACTGTAAAACTCAAACACAAGCACACACACCTTTGTTATTAAAATAATTCATAGTTTCAAGTTCAGTAAAATGTTAATTTAACAATCAGGGGTAAACAAAAGAAACATCACAAAAATTTTTCAAGCAAATTGAAAATAAATGCAGAGTATAAATCTTTCCAAAAAAATGGAATAATAAATGAAAGTTTTAATGCTATAAGTAAATACTTTATGCACCTTCTGAATAATAAAACAAAATTAATTATATATATAAAAAAAGAAATCGGGTTAATTTATAAAAAAAAATTGTTAAAGATCTTGAAATGCCTTAATTGAGAAATAGTGTTTTCAGTAGGTTTTCTTGCTGTGAACTTTTACCGAATGTTTAAACTTAAGGAAAAACAAAATTGTGGTGGATTACCAAATGCAAGGTTGGAATTCTGAAAAGTATTTTATTAAAATGTAAATTTTTTTGATGAACCTTGTTTGATAATTAAGTTCTAAATATCTCTAGATTAGTTTCCTCTGTTGTTAATTATTAAATTCTGCGTATATTTAAATAAGAGTATAAAAGGAAAATAACTTATTTTTTTACAGTTCTTTCTTTTTCTTTCTTTCTTCAAGTCAAGATCTAGATCTTAAAAAAAAGCAGAAAAGGATTATAAATATTAAAGTTGCTTTTAAATAACAATTTCTGAGATTTTTAAAGTAAACAGATCATTTTGTAAAAAGGTTTCACTCCCTTTAAAAAAGTTTACTGATAAATTTTAATCCTATTATAAAGAAATTAAGACAATTGATTCTAAATAGATTTTATTGATATGCACAAAGAACAACAGAAATTAACAATTCAATTTTATTTCATTTTTCAGCGTAACCTCCGATTATTTTAATTTTATAAGTTTTTTTTTTGAATATAAACAAGTTTGATTTCAAGAAATATTTCATTTTGTTTTGCATTCCTTAAATTCCAATTCATTTATTCCACGACATGCAAAATATTTTAAGAAGAAAATAAGAACACATTCTTAAAAAATACAAATTATTGTAAATAAACACATATGAAATTAAACATTATTCCATATTAATGTTTATTTTCCTTGATTATACATTCCGATTCGTGAAAAGATACGCACTTATTTATTCATAAATCAAAAATACCTCCTTAGAAATTCCTAAGATTGTACGGGGGGGGGGGGGTATAATTAAATTTCCACTTTGAAATGGTCATAAAAAGAAAACTACTTGGCCAAATGGTATCAAACTTGGTAAAAGTTTAAAGGAGTTCATGGAAAGTTACTTTCCGTCAAAAAAAAGCGTTCAAAAACTCATCATCAGGTATAAAATGAAGCTTTATGCAATATTGTTAAGTAAAATAGGACAGGGTTAAAAATGTGTTTACTCGTTTTGAAACTTGTTACAAAACATGTCCAATGCGTGTTATCTCAAAAGCACTGTTTATGGTGATAATCTAAAGAATTTGGCGGAACTAAAAGATGCAGACACTGACATGTGCATGACATTCCCCCTGATATGTTAAGAGCTACTGTTGAGAATGCTGAAATGCGATTTCACTTGCTTTCAGAAAATGGTGGACATCACATTGAACATGCTATGTAACACGTTTCAGAAACGATTAAACACGTTTTAAACCGATGTCTTCATGTCCTTTTTTTTTGTTTTACAATATTGCAGACAGCGCCATTTCCCCCTGGTGGTGAGTTTTTGAACTCTATTTTTTGGCAGAAAGGAAATTTCTATGCCGTCCTTTAAACTGTTAACAAATTTGGTAACATTTGGTCCAGTATTTTTCTTTTTATGATCATTTCAATGTGGAACTTTAATTATTACCACCCTGTATATGAATTAATGAAATATTCCCAGATATAGAGATAATTTTGAATAGTGCCATGAAATTTGGTGTAAAAGAAAAATTAAAGCTAAAACGACAATCAAAATAAGGAAATTAAAGTTTATTAACATAATTAATTAATATTACAAGAGATTAGCTAATATGAGCTTCCATTTGTTTACACACCGTATTAGTGATTTTAGTTTAGTTATGTTATTCCATTTTGTTTCTCCACATTCGATAATTAAAAAAAAGCAATAATTTCTACTATACTGACAAAATAATAAAGTTTATAAACTCGTCCAGAAGTTGATGTTGAGAGTTCTATGAAGGCGCCTTTCTCCAATATCTCTCAAAAAATGTGCAGTGATCGGAGCAGACAATAACATACTTAGGAATCATGCGATTTGATCCCTATTGCTAATAAAGATGAATGCGTATGTGTGTGTCGGTGCTCTACAGGCCAGACTGTTGGGCTGCAGCTACCAGATATGTAATATAGGTACGTTGGAAGTGAGAAAATATACTTTGGTTTTATCTTTTAAAATTTTTATTGGAGTTTTCATAAATTAAAATTTAAGCTGAATTTTGACGTTTTATCCAAAATTCAGCTTAGATTCAGATAATATCCTAAATAATTATTGCACATAATGCATTCCACACCGTTTCATAATTAAAAAAAATATGTTTAGTTATAATTTAAATTACAGTTTTAATTATTTAAAAAAAGATTATTAAATTATAATTCTAATTATTTAAAAATGATTATTAAATTATAATTTTAATTATTTAAAA
>JAPMOR010061269.1:170893-190064 GCA_026543865.1 Argiope aurantia | reverse complement strand
TAATTATTTAAAAATGATTATTAAATTATAATTTTAATTATTTAAAAAATTATTATCAAATTATAATTTTAATGACAATTTTAAATATTTAAAAAATTATTATTAAATTATAATTTTTATGACAATTTTAATTATTTAAGAATAATTATTAAATTATAATTTTAATAACTATAGAAACAATTATTAAATTATAATTTTAATAACTATATAGAAACAATTATTAAATTATAATTGCTTTAAATTGTAATTAAATTCTAAGGATTTTTCTCAATTTTGCAGAATTTTTTGAAAAATATACTATTGCCCTAAAGTTTAAATCCTTTTCATAGTTTTATCAATAATTTGATAGCATGAATTTCTTCCATTAGTGAAAGTTAAAACATAATTTTGTTTAATACTTTGCATTTTATGAAACGTAAAGCTAGCGGGGAGGGGAATAGCTCTCAATAAAGAGCTATCCCAAAGAAAGTCTTGTATGGTATTGGCCTACAATAATTACGAAATATTAACCTTGGCGGGAATTTAGCACTTTTACATTATACATTGTGAGATCATTGGCGAGTTTTTTAGCGATTAAACCCTAGTATATGAATAATAGTTTACAAAAATTAGATTTGTGTTTTAAGGCAGTTCTTTCAACCCACTGAAATAAAAAAAAAAAAAAAATTGATACAAAACCACATTTAGAATCACAAAACCATATACCGAATTTGATATATTAAAATCTGCGTTCTTGAGTTACTGTGGTTACATATTTTTGAACGTACAGACCGACATTCTATTGACACCTTGCTGAATTTTGTTTATAATTTGATAGGTGTAAACCGCATATGTTAAATGGGTGGTGTAATGGATTTTAGCCATATTATTTACTTCGTTTTGTAATCATCGTATTAACTTATTTCCGAGCAGCCAGACAGGCAAAATTCATTTGAAAGGATTTTTCTCAAATTTATTAACTGTGTGTAAGACCGGATACAAAATTTCATCAATCTAGCTGATGCGGTTTTTTAGTTTGGTTTGTCACATACATATAGACAGAGAGACATTTTCCAAAAATATTCTAACTCAGGAATTTTCAAAACATGGAGATTTGTAAAAATCTCGAGTTTGAATGTTTTGAGGATTGATTGCATTATTTTCTCTATATTACGAATACGAGAAAGAAAAAAAGTGAAAGTAAAATACTGTGAAATTTATGAGATAGATGAACCAGACATTTGCACTTTTAACCTGTTAACCGGGAAATTATCTCATATTCAATTCGTTTTGCGTTGAAATAATTCGTCATAACCAGTTAACAGGTTAATAACATCAAGAAGAATGGGGCTTCATTATCCTTAGAAAATTCCATGCATTCATTGGGTGGAACATATTCAAGATAATTAGAGTAACACATTTTTAATGTCTGGCAATTACAAAGTATGATGGATATGAAGTTGTAATTAAACGATTTAATTAAAATAAAATATAATCAATATTTTCGGTAAGCAGCTGGTAGCGAAAGGCGACTGGATTTCAATATATTATTTCAACCAATCTATTTAAACACAATACTATTAAGTATTAATCACATTTGTGTTTCAACAATATCAATAAGCGTAAAAAGAAATTTCGAACTGCTTTCGAACTTTCTACAGTCGTTACAAAGGAAATTAATCATTGAATGTAAATCAGGCATGCCAAAAATCCAGTTAATATCGTAGAACAAAAATCATCTCCATTTTATGCCAGGAATCTTATATTTAAATGCCATGAAATGAATCTAAAATTAGAGTATGTACTCCAGCATTCATCATCTCCATGCTTATAATTCATCTCCATGCCACGCTAGACATCGCATATATTATTAAACGAACCTTAACTAGAGTCAATACAGCAGTATTCATCTTTTGGCAAACATTAACAAACTGCTTTCTCATGAAATAAATGAATCATTAATAAATAAAGAAGAATCTTTCAGACAGCGGAAAAGAATTTAATGGAAGAAAGGCATAAATATGAAACTCGGAATAGGAAGAATTCAACAAATCAAAACTATGATGAGAAATATCTCATCTACAGTTCTATATCTCGTCTACAGTTCTATATCTCATCTACAGTTCTATATCTCATCTACAGTTCTATATCTCATCTACAGTTCTACAGTGCTTACATTCTCTCATTGTACAATGTCGCTATGATAGACTAGAAATTAAAAATTGTGTAAGGTAATAAACAAAAATGTGAGTTACATACGATATTACGTCATGCCCGATATTCCACTGAGACAATACATGCGATATTCCATTGAGGGGATTTTGATAAAAAATATTATTAAGCCTTTTATATAAATCATATTAATTTTATCGAGCATATTTGGTGAAATGGAACTTAAGAAGGTAAATATGAAATGGTAAGAAAATAAGGAGATAATAATAAGAAATATTTTATTACACATAAGAAAAGAAAACTTTTGTTTCAAATATACTTTATAATGCATTATATTCTTTTTCACTGAGACTTATTGTGAGTTTATGGAAAAATATATATGTTCAACATAATCCTATAAATATCACCCTAGAGAATCAGAAAATGAAATTAATATTTCTAGCTAATCATTTGATTTATTATTAATCAGTTTCAATGATTATTCTACGATTTAGAGAATAATTGCAGAAAATTTGAACTATGATCATACGTGAACATTGACACTTTAGTCAACGAATGTTCAAATAGATCATCCATGGGGTAGTTTCATATTAGGGTGTCCAATAAGTCTCTTTCCTATTTCTAATATGAAATGAATACACAATATTTACTGTTTGAAATATTATTTATTATGTTATATAAGAGCTTTTTTGCTCTATTACCTTCTTCCATCTCTCAGGAAGTCTCATTATGCCTCCTTCCAAAATTGTTTTGTTTTGGACAAGAAACAATCCTCGAGACGCGCTTTCATTTCGCTGATGGATTTAAAGCTCTTATCGTGAAGAGATTTTTTTAAGGACAGAAAAAAGCAATAATCAGGGGGAGTGAGATCTGGAGAGTATACAGGATGCGGTAAAACATCCCAATCAAACTGTAAGAATCTCTCTCTTACGACTAATGCAATATGTAGTCCGGCGTTGTCATAATGAAAAACAAAGCCTCATCGGTTCATTAACTGTGGCCGGGTTTTTTCCTATGACAGCTTTCAATTGATCTAGTTAAATACAGTATTTCGTAGAATTTATTGTTTCGAGGAAGGAGCTAATAGAAAATTACGCCTTTCCAATTCTACCAAATGGCTGAAGAACTTTTTGGGAGTGTAGTAGAGTTCTGGTATGACTGAAACCGATGACATAGACGGCTAATAGATAAGACAACATATTTTGCACAAACAGAGCCTGATAAGGCCATTTATAACGCAATATGAAAGAATCTTTTGGGGAACTCTAATATTACCACATACATTATCATATATAACGTAGAAAAATCTATAAACATTGCATATTTTCTAAAGCCGGAGTCGAATTCTGGAAATTCCAATTGTTCTTTCAGGGAACCTCAGCTAACAGTATTGAATATTTTTTATATTAAAAAAGTACAATGGATTTTTGGCATGCCAAATAAATGGATCTAATAACAAATTAAGAGAATTCAAACTTGCTTTCATTAGAAAATGTGAAACTCTGAAATATATTATTTTAAGAACAATAAAACATTAAAAAAATTCACGTGAAAATAAAAATATCTCCCCAAAGGAAGTTAATAGTGGCTCTCCGAAGAGCAGGCAATGAGACCTGTAATAACTAGTTGAAGAGAATTAGCCTAATCTAATATATAAAAATCTCGTGTCACGGTGTTTGTGTTCGTACTCCTCCGAAACGGCTCGTTCGATTTTTATGAAGATTTGATGTGTTTTTGTTAGGTATGAGAATAGGTCGTAAAGTATATTTCACAACGCTAGGTAATTAGGGTGTCCCTATCCCGTCATCCCACGTTCAACGTAAGCTGATGAGATCAACGCTTGCTTGAAATCATCGCCACTGTGTCGAAATGTTGAAGAAGTCCAGCTAAAAATAAATATACTAGATGCATAAAATTGCCCACTAATTTCTGCACTATCGTTGATTCGCAAAATGCTTTCAGTGGCGCAAATGCTTTCGTTTCCAGATGTACGTACACAATACATAAATCATGCGTGATTGGCAGAAAGAGCCATTTTTTGCTATGCTAACGTAGCTGTAAATTATCCAAAACATTATCAATTTTTAACTCACTGGATTTGCAAGACATGTCACCACACCTTCTACGACTGAAAGTTGGATCTCCGGCAATTTTACTTCGAAATTTGAACCCACCACGGCTGTTCAATGGCACGCGATTGGTCATTAAAAAATTGATGGAAAACGTTATCGAAGCCACAATTTTGAATGGCAAATTCCGAGCTGAAAATGTTTTGCAGCCACAAATTCCAATGATTCTCACAGACGTGCCAATTGGATTGAAACGAGTTCAATTTCCTATTATATTGGCATTCGCAATGACAAACAATAAGTCGTAAGGCCAAATGATGTCAGTTCGCGGCTTAGATTTGGACACACCATGTTTTTCACACGGACAATTATACGTGGCATGTTCTCGCTTGGGCAAACCGTCGAGCTTATATGTGTTGGCTAAAGACAGACTGGTAAAAAATATCGTACACTCAATTGCTCTTCGAAATGAATATTTATTTTCTTTATTTCATTTTTATACTTTAGGACAAAAATATATTACTTTTTTCACTTTGCGTTTAACTTTTAAGAAATCAAACAATTTATATGTTCGTTACGTTAATGAAATGCATTATATTGAGAAAAATAATGGTTGGTGTTTTTTTGTTTTTATCGGCGATCATCGTCTACAACGCTTCATTCCTCTTTCTGTCATAGATCCCATCCCCACATACTTACAATACATTTGATATTTTTTTAACACTAAAGCTACCACGAGCGGGTCATTTGACCCGCTTCCAATGGCAATGTATCGGTGAAATGCCGGTAGGTTTAGTGTTAATTAACAACCAAAATATTCACTAGAAATAATTCATATGGCAGAAAAACGTTTGACGGGTCAGCTATTCAGAATACAATTCAGAAGTATAGCCTGGATTACATTATCTTCAAAACTTGACTTCGTGTGAAATGACGAGTTAATTTTTATTTCATCACATTATAAAAGGATGGTTTCACGGACCTTTCCTGATGTTAATCATCTCGCTGCAGAATTCTTTTATCAAAATAGTTTCAAAAATTGCGAAACGTTCCCTGTCAGACATCTTTCAGCTTTGAAAAGAGCACGCAAAATGCTGCAATAAATGCTTATATATATCGCAGAACTATAGACTCCTAAGGCTATATGTTAACCCATATTCAAGAGGAACCAGAAAAGCTGAAATGAAACCATTAACAGGTCAAAATCGGATTACTAAGCTAAATAGACGGAAAAATGCATCCCAGCGGAAATCGTAGGATGGGCAAATTTCGCTACGTCTACGTTTCCCCTGGAAATAGCGGGATACGCAACGAGAGGGTTAAACTTATCAGAGTGAGATTCCTAAACCTCCAAAGTCAACTTATTCTCTCGATCCCTCCCTAATTGATTTGTTTTTCAGATACTTAATAGGAGAATATTTATTTGTAAGTTCCAAAAATGTACAGTAACAATTCTACTGGTTTGGTTTGGTTTGATTTAGTTTAGTTATATTAACGTCCCGTTTTAAAGCAACATTAGGGTTATTTCGGAACGGAACTCTTATTTTTGAACCGCAGTCAGATGATGAGGACGACACCTGAGCTGGTAGTCCTTCTCCAAATTTCCACACCATACTCGAGGGAGCACGTTTATCCCCGATGTATTTAACTTGAACCAGACCCACTTACACGACGGTCCGTTGGTGGAGCCGGGCTCGAACCGGTTCCGAAGCCGAAACCTTTCCCTCAGGTCACCGCGGACAACGAGAGGATGGCTAAATCAGGCTAGATATCCGCAGTTACATTGTTTTGATAAGCACTAAAAATACTGAATAAATGTATCTCTTCTTTCTTAACCATTAACTGGGGTGGTAAAATTTTAGGACTTTACTGGGGAGGAGCGGTCTACGAGACCGCATATCATTTACACTAAAATTAAATTTTCTAATGAATGTATTAATATGAAAAACTGCCAATATATTTTACAGATATTTTTCTTGATATATAGATATGTTTTAGAAATGTTTAAAAATATATTATCGTTGAAAAAAGTAAATACGTTAGAACATACATTTTCTTCTCAAATTACATGTTACAATAAATAATATTCTTGAAAAACATTACTTTTTACTTTTTAAATCATATTTATATTTACAGTATATGAAGGTATATAGAAGACAATATAATGTAAATTTCAACAATTATATGAAAAAAAAATGACAATGGGTAAAATTGATCCTTTTTTCCTCGGCTTGTGTGACATTCATAGCACGGTTTTCTACGGCATTTTAAACACACAGGTTAAAATCTAGTATAAAAATCAAACTATAACTTTTGTATATATATCTCTTGGTATATTAATAAATTTTATAAATTTTTCAAAATACATTATCACTAGAAAAATTAATAATGTCAGAAACAGTTGAATGCGAACTTTCATCGAAAAACTCTTTTGTACAATTATCCTTATGACTAAAATCATTTTCTGCTTCATTTAAAAGTGTCTGGAGCACTGCTTCATAATAGGATCAGTAAACTGGATGATATTTCGGGGCCCAAGTTTTTAGCACCATCTGCTAGGCCGTGTTTATCACTGGGGCACAAACAGAGATGTGCGGTCTAAGAGACCGCTCTCAAAGAAGTAACTGAATTACAACAAAAAAAAAAAACATCCGCTGAAATCTGTCGTGTATTGAAGGTCAGAAAACAGGAAGCTACAGGGTCAATCTATTCAATTGAGGTAAAAATAGAATAGGAGTGACCGAAAATCCATCTCTAGTGGTCTCACAGACCGCATGTCCCTAGTTAACGATTAATATCAATTGTGGAACTTTCTGAATGCCATTATAAGAAATGAGAAAATATATAACAATATATATATAATTAATGTTATATATTATATTTATATAATTAATGAGAAATATAATTAATTAATATAATTAATGTATTATATTAATTAATATAATATAATATTAATTAATGAAATATAATATAATTAATGGAAAATGAGATATTATATACAATTAATGAGAAAAAAATGATTTGAAATTTTTAATTGGTAATTTGCATTATGTTGAATATTTTTAAATACAAAAGTAATTTTAAAGAAGTTGTGAAATGAAATTCATATTGCAATTAAGGTGCTGATTTATGTCGTTAATATGTCATGAAATTCCATGTTTTAAATCATGTTTGAATTATGCATGTAAAAAAATTCTTATTATTCATTTTAATTGGATATGTTGTAATGTTCGTTTAAACTTTCGATATCAAATTAATTTTTTGGCCTATATATGATTGGTAAACAAACTAAGTGCAACGATTTCAAGGTTTTTTTAATTAATGAATCCTTACCTCACCTTATAATAGAGTAGCGTGATTTTACTGCGAATTTATTAAGTTATTTCAATAAAAATATTTTTTTTAAATACACCAACTAATATATTTATTTTTCCGGTGCATAAAATACCTAAAAAAATTTAAGTAATCTAGTACGAAACAAAATTATTCAAAATCCGCAAAGAAGGCGCAATAGTTCAAAATCCGCATGTGGAAGAAGAATTTGAATTTATAAACTTTATCTTTTATCAGCATTGAAATACCTGAATGGTTGAATTTGAGGAAAGATATTCAGTTAATATATTGCTTCTATTTTTCAGACGATTTTATTTTATACTGAACTCATCGACATTAATTACAGTTTTACAGAAAAAAAAGTTTAACAGTTTCACAAATTCGTTCTTAAATTCCTTGAAATCAGTGACAAATTAATTGTTTTCTATTTTTTTATATACATCAGAAAATCTCAAAACTAATATTACTGAACTTTTAATTGAATGGAATAATTTATTCAGAGCTATTTTTGTATCTTATGTGTTCGTATTATCTATACTACTATTATAAATGTGAAAGTTTGGATGGATGGATGGATGAATGCTTGTTTGTCAATCATGCCAGAACGGTTGAACGGAATTGGATGAAATTTAGCACAGATATAGATTATAGTCTGGAATAGGATATAGACTACAAATTATTCCGGTTAATTGAGTGATTATTTTTTTATTAATTAAAAACTAACTTTCCCGCCAAAAATGAGTAAGGCTTCAGTTTTTTTCCCACACTAATGAGGTTAGGCTTAATATATTTTCGACCGACTATTTCAAAGGATTCTGTTTATTTTCTTGGGGTTTGATGCATTTAAAATTAAAAATTGTTAATTAATCGATCTTTCAGATTTATTCTGAAATACTTTTAAATTAAAATAAAACAGATTAAAGGAAATTAAAAATTTCTAATCTGCATTGCGTTACCCCAACTGGCGTTGAAAACTCACGCATGTGCAGTTGTTCTGATTGTTGACAACTGTGTTTTCATTTTAATTAAAAGTGAAAAACTTATGTGTATTACATTGTTATAGCTATCTCAATCTCGATCGATAAACAAAATAGACTTGACTTGATTTTAAAGAAATGCGAACTCGCTGTTTTGTTTTATTTCAGGTTACAATGTAAATCAATTGTTTTTAGGTTAGTTGTGTGATTTGTAACTAAATTGTATTTGTGTTAATTATATATTTTTCGCATATGCTTATAGTTTTAAGTGCATCTATTTTTAGGTTAGTTTAAATTTTTTTTTATATGTTATTATTTGATAGTTTTTCGAAATGCCCAGAAAATGCAAATCTAATCTTTCGAAGAGATTAAGGTTTTTGAGACACCCTGTATATTATATACGATTAATTAGTTGGTATTATGTATAATACATGATTTCCTATTAATAACGAGATGTTGTCCAGTTAGTCTTAAAATGGCGTGTGAATGATTGTTATTTTTCGTATGTAACCACATTTTTATAATCGTAATTGTTGCAATATATAGAAAGCGAATTTAATAATGTTCACCTAGCAACTAAAATTTTCCACTTTTTTATTATTTAATAAAGACTCAATTTACGCATGCATTAGGAATATATTCATTATGACACTTCGATGCCAGCAACATAGCTAATTGTGGTCACAACTCCATTCTACGTGAAAGTGACTAAGTGACTTTATAAAATTGGTGTAATTGGCTGTAGAAATAACAGTGCACACTCCAGGGTGATCTGTTGATAATAGATTATTCGTTTGGTTTACTGGCTATATATTATCTAGTAGAGAATGCGATATAGCAGCATTTCTGCCTGTGGTTTCGTTTTAAGTGTATTGAAAAATAAAAATCACTGTCTAAATGGTAAATAAAGTTTTAGTCATAAGAATTCTTTTTAATTTATGCATTCGAGTTTGATATAAACACCACTATATAAGCGATAATACTTCTAATTATCTTGATATGAATACTATTCACAACAATTAATACATTTTTAGCGGAAGTGTTGAGTAAAGATGGCATTTTCGTCTGTATACTTAGTGCCAAAAATTTGTTCTGAAATCACAAGATAAGGACAAAGTTTGCTTTATCAAAAAAGAGATACCAATTATTATTTTCAGTATTATGTTTTTCTTCCAAGAAAGTTTTGATTCTGAAATTATTAGAAGAAATAGAAATAGTCTGATACAAAAAAAAATAATGGAAAATGTTTTCGAAATCATGAAAGAGTCTTTGTAATATGAACTCTAGAAAACTAAAAGTCATTGTAATATGAACTCTAGGAAAAAAAGTCATTGTAATATGAACTCTAGAAAACTAAAAGTCATTGTAATATGAACTCTAGAAAACTAAAAGTCATTGTAATATGAACTCTAGAAAACTAAAAGTCATTGTAATATGAACTATAGGAATCTTAGTAATATAAACTCTAGGGAAAAAAAAGTCTTTGTAATATGAACTTTAGGGAAAAAAAGTCGTTGGAATTCGAAACTAGTATACATTTTCGCTGTTAACTTCTGAAAATTAATATACATATATATTTGCAATATCAGAAGCAGTAGGAATCATTTTCGTATTCACTACAAAAAAATCTTTAAGAAGGAGATATTGTTCGAAAAGTTACTTTAAATGAGTCTTAAGTTATTATTGAGAATCTCAGTGACAAAATGCGTTCTGAAATATAAAAATTAAAGTATGTTTTTTTTTTCTAATCAATAATTAATTTTCTGGAAATAATTAGAATAAAATAAAATGAAACTATGAAGATACCAAATCTTAATTTAATTGATTCTGAATACAACTTTTAAAATAAAGGATATAATGGAACAACCGTTGCTGCAAATAAATATTGGAATCTTAAAAGAAATACGGCGTATAAAATAGAGATTCTACAGTTTTCACACCAATAAATAAATCCCCAATAAAAGCGATAAAAGAAGATTCTTGTAGTATAATTAAAACTCGAGACACTTTAACCATCCATGCTTGTGCAATTTAATTAAAGGCTATTTTTAGTTATTTTTAAGAAGGCTTACGGCGAAAACTTTATGAAATATTGAAGACAGTAATCTCAAACTTGATAATTAAAAGGGAATATCTGCCTACCGACATAAATATCTATAAAGCCTTAATTAATTGAAAGTGACCTTAGTTTAATTGAAAAGGCTTTACTGTTCTGCAAGTGAAAAAGTACAGTTTTAATAAAAAAATCAATAATTTATAAGTAAATGTCTTCTGTAAAATTGCTTATTATTAGTTAATGGCTCCTATAGTTGGATTTCGAAGTTTCTATTCATCTATAAAATGCCCATATTTATCAAATCGTAATATCACATTATTATCATTGGAAAATTCGCATTTTTTAACAAGTCGTACAATTTGAAGAAATGTGTCCTTATAGCATATACTCATGTCTACGTCTTTCGTTAGATTAGTAATTATTTTCGAATTATTCTGTTGAGGTAATGGCTCACCAGATTTGCAATTCCTTGAGCTTGATTAAACTTCTAAATTTCTTTCATTATTATTCGGCTTTTATAGTTAGATTAACATAAGTATTGATTAAATTTTAAATAAATGTTGATTTTGAGGATTTTATCCTAAATGTTGATTTTGAAAATATTTTCTATGATTCTTTTGCATCATATTATTTATATTTCTTTTAACATTTTCTGATTCGAATCTTTCTTGGAAGTAGAAAATAGTGATGAAAATAAAGGTAATTCTGGTATCCTTTTTTGATCTGGTAATATTTGTTCTCAAATTTGATTTCAGAACAAATTCTCGTCTTTAAATCTACGGACTGAAACGTCGATTTTACACAAACATTTCTGCCAAAAGTTTATCGAATAAAGATCTGTAAAGAACAAGCATATGAAGAGGATTAGAGGAATTATCGAATTATATGGGGGTGTTTACATCAAACTCAATTGCATAAACCGGAAAGAATTCTTAAGACTAAAACTACTTACCATGTAGGAGTTGATTTTGGGCCATATCATTAAATGTAAGGTATTTAAGTTCCCTTAGTAACATACAAAGCATATAGGGGGCATTTTAGTAGCCTTATAATTATGCCTTATGTCATCACCATCATTAAAGTAATCAACTCATGACGCTACAATCAATTAAAAAGATGAAAATTTTCTTGTTATGTGAAAACTTATTGGTGTTATATTTGATGTTGTAACCGTACATTCTTAATATTCATTCAAAATCTACGAATTATACGAATACACTATACGGATCATATAATCAGACGAAAAATTATAAAACTTCATATTGGAAAATATATGTTTTTCTATTTTTTTGTAATTTTTAATATTAAATATTTCGATGGAGGTAATGCTCCGTAAAAATGCATACAATTTAAAATATTTTTTTCTCAATGTAACATATTAATTAGTCTTACAATTATCATTCACCTGCATGATCCCATCCCTTTCAACAACACTCTTTATTTAGGAATACTAAATATAAAATTCAGAGGTGCAAATCGTGTTTCTTTTCTATTTCCTTATCATTTATTACAAAGTATTTTGATGGAATTGCAAACACGAAAATCCGCATATACTTGATACATTTACTCACTCTTCGATAAAATAATTAATACCATAACTATGTTTCTTCGCTTAATATGCAAATTCAATTTGCATTTACCCTCCTTATATAAGAATCTAAAATTCAGTATCAGAAAAGTCCTTTTTTTCTCCATGGAAAACTTTCTAATTCTATTTTCAAGGAATCACTGATCCATAAGCATTTAAGCATTTGAAATGTTTTCATTCTGTGCTAAATTAATTAGTTTCGCAGTTACACTACATAGATACACATGAATCTTTAGTAATACTCTTTACTTATAAAAAATATAAAATTCAATACCAAAAAAAGGCCGTGTTTTCCTTATTTCTTTAACCTTTTCGTCGTCCGTAACGGGTTTAGAGCGTTCAAGTGAAACGTCTGCCGGGCGACTGTAACGCGCTTCACGCGTTCTTCTACATTTTAAAACTTCCAAACGTTTAAAACGCTTTGCAAGTCTTTACTTGTTTGAATGTATATTTTTGTTTGTTATATTGTGGTGAATAATAAAGGAAAAAAAGAAATTTTCGCGGATAGGAGAGGACGGTGAAAGGGTGAAGGTGAAATTCCTAACACTAATTATTATTGAATTAGATGCTGATTTGTTATTATCCAAGCATATTAAATTATTGATCATTTAGTAACAAATAAATCATTTTATAATCATAATTTTTCTTTACACAAGCGTCTTCGGCTATTCATTTTTCTTCCTTTATAAATAACATAATATTACAGCCTGTAAAAATCTGTTGTTTCTTGGATATGAAATCGTTCAACTCACTGATTCGTAAATATTTGTTCACTTCTAAATATTGCCCACTTTGTGAAAAATTAATAAAAATCATAATGGCGGTTCTTTCCGCTCCTTCAATGAGCGCTCTCTACTATAGTCTGTCATAATTTACTTATAATGAGCATAATGCCAAGTACAGAAAAGGGCAAATCCTTTTTTATTTCCTATTTTCTTTAATTATTAACACAATTTTTAGAAATCCTACCTATTGAATATTCATACATTTTAATAGATTGTTCACACAATAATACAGAATACAATGACACTACGACAATTTTGCATCTTTAATTATGTTATTTCTTATTTTATTCATGATGAAAATAAATTTTAAAGCTGAAAACTATGACTTCGCTTTCTCTTGATTATATATCCTTGCATTATGCACTTTGAGAATACGATGCTTCATAAGCATGCATGCACTTTAAAAGATTATTCTATAAAACAGAATAATTAATACAAAATTAATGGTGATATTTAGGAGTAAAGTAGAAAAGTAGCATCCAAACAAATCTTTAAGTTTCAAGGGAAACTAATTGCAAAGAATTAAGAAATGTCAATGACTAGACATCTTCTCAAGTTTAGTTTGAAATTTATTATAGAAACAAGCATTAGATTTTGTAATTTATTATTCTAGAACTATGTGAATGCATTTTTGTTGCAACTAGCAAATATGCTTACGATTGTTTCAAGATCTTAACCTCGATGGCTAATTTTAGCTTTTTGGTTATAATGAATTTAATATTTACTTAACTAATATTTAAAGACGTTTAATTCTACATCTTACTACCATTATACGTTTATATTTTCTAATATTCAAAACTATATATACTTTTAGAAATGTAAAATATTGTAACAGATTTGTAATATTGCATCTATGTTCAATAAGTTTTCCCGAAATGGCAACAATTTTGCAGATATAATAATGGCTACTGAAAGGATTTTTTGTCCATTACCTACTGCCTGATGGAAAACCTGACGGCTTTTGACGAAAGAAGTGAATGATCCAGAATATTCAAGAATATTGGCAATAGCTGTTATAACTCTAGTTACAGATTTAGTCCTAAAAATAATTATGTTCTGAAATGGAGATAATAAAAATTCGAGAAAAATTAGTGACTAGTCAGTCGAATTGAGATATGCGAGTTTTAAGAGAAATTTCTTTTTGAAATATTAATCTCTTACAAGTCATTTTTTAGATTTTGTGCGTTCTGTTGAAATGCTATTGCATTTTTTCATGAATTCTGATTTTTTTTTATGTCGCACAAGTATTGTGTGTTTGGTACCAAAGTAAAGAAAACCAGTACTTTTGTATCATTAATTACATGCCATTGTCGGACAATAATAATTGAAGTAACTATTAGAATAAAATCATAAGAAATTTTCGTTGATTAATAATTAGAAAGCGATTAAAACAAAAACTCAAGAAAATGAATACTTTTTAGGCCGCCTTTTCCCCCCTGCCGATTGAAATTGAAATTTAAAACCTAACTATACTAATAGTCAAGAGGTCACATTCTGAATTGCGTTTATTTAATTCATAGTGTATTTGAGTTATCAGTTTCAAATGACGGGGAAGTTCAATTCCATAGAATGTCAGCCACTTAGCATTTATTCTTCTAGACTTAATACAGATCTCTACTTTTGATGATAAATATGCATACTAAATTTTATCTCTTACTGTTTTTTGTTTTGGGGTTATCATATTAAGTTGCATTTGCAGAATCGAACAAACAAAAATTTCCTAAACGGATTTTGAACAAAATTTGCTAGATATCCGAATATTTGGTGTAAAGTCCACATATCAAATATCATCCTTCTAAACGAAATAGTTTTAAGTAAATGGGATAGGTTAGAAACATGAAAATTCTTCAAAATATAGACTTCGAATTTTTTTAAAGGTTTCTATATTTTCTCTTGGTATATTTCAAATATGAGAAAGCCTAAATTCATGCTGTTGAAATGTACTTTTAAAAAGTGCAGATTTTGTAATGATTGACTGGTGACATATTTAGTTATAGACTGTAATATATTGATTCTGACCAATCCAGTAAGAGCTTAGCATAACAAAACAGTTATTTTATTTACAGAGTTCTATATATGTACAAAAAACAACTTGTTCTCATCCAGGTTAATATTATTTACAAAATTCATACCACAGTTGAAAGTTTAATCATGAAAAAGTTCCTCGATAAAATTGGAGAATACACATCAAAAAGGCGCTAACAGGCTGTTAGCTCAAAAGGGCTACTCCACAGGCCGCTTCAGAAATCCACCGATCTTTATTGGTGGATTCTAACACAGAAACTCAAATCACACGGAGTCTCTCAGAAAATCAGGAACACTTTCAAGCATTCATGTCTCTCCGACTCCTCCTTAAAACGGCTGTCACTGTTCTTCCTTTTCTCTTCAAAAAATACCGCACTTCTTCGGACACCGACACTTCTCCGAATTTCCCTTCGACAACCCTCACTTTTCTCTTTTCTACTCACAAAAAAATACCACATTTTATTGCAGATCTCTGCCTCTGAGTTTCTTATTGGTGAACGTGAACTCCTTATCACCCAATAACTGCTCAGCAATGCTTCAATAGTCTCCAGTCGATCGTAGGAATGTCTGTTAATGGTCCATCTTTGTAGCTAACCCCTCCCAATCGGATGTTAATTATAATATTCAGAGCTAATACCTTCTGAAGTCAACCCGAGTTCGATACTTATTGACAATGATTGATGGAGATTTGTCGTTCCTCGGGGATGTTAAGAGTCCATTCATATTGGAAAAAAGCTTGATATCTGGATGTTTTGACTTTTTTCTTCCTTTGAAGATATGATGGATCTCCTTGAAACGACGTGACTAATATTTGTGGCTTTTCACTGGATACAAAAACGGACGAGATACAATGGCATTACTAGTATAAAGGATCCACATATGGCTGTACGCAGGCACTTAACTATTTGTGGGAAAAAGGGTGACGTTACATCTGACTGGAATATTAATTACCATGTGAAGAAAAAGGAGAAACGTTACAAGATAGACAAATCGACAATTACGATCTATAATTGATTTACAGTCTCACTGTGACATAATATTAAAACAGTTCCTTTCAAACTGAATACGGAATGCCGAAATAAATACTCGAGTTGTGGAGATTCATACTCTTTCACTACTGATCCGGCTTAATCAGCCATACAGATTTTATATTGGCAAGCTGGTTTCAGTTTCAAATTAACTTTGCATGATATAAAATGTGTTATCAACAAAAATGTCCTCGCTGTGCAACACCAGTGCATTTGGTTTGAAATAGAAACTGCAAACAAATATAGAATACGTACAGACATTTGGAATGGATTTGCTATGAAAAGGTCAAATATTTTGGAGAATGGTGCTCTGAATAATTGACTCTACATGCTCTTAGACTTTTGCATAGATTAGCAGATGAAAAGTAAGAACCATTTCTAGAAATTGCGCTCTTTGATTAATATTCAGTTTTGGCTAAGTGTCAGAATAATCTAAAATGTGAAAAATCCTTTAAAATGTTAAGTGTTTTTGACAGTTGCACTATTTTATTTGGCATACATTATATATTAAATAATAATAAACAATTATCTAATATTCAAGATTATTTGATACTATTGTATCGAAACTTGTTCTAACGGTTTAGTTTAGTAATATTAACTCTCCCTTGTTAAGCAACACTAGGGCTATTTTGGGACGGACCTCGCAATTTTGATCCTCGGTCAGATGAGGAGGATGACACCCGAGTAGGCACCCCTCCCCCCTCCTCCGCAAACAATATCACACCAGCGGGAGGACGTTTGGCCCTGACGGATTTAATGTGCTCGACGGTTCTTCGGTGGAATCAGGTCTGGAACTTGAAACCCTACGCCTCACGAGCTGAGACCTTACCACCAGGCCAATACGGCCCTTGTTCTAACTTGGTGCTCAATAGTAGAATGCTATGAACTGCAAGCGACAGTTCGAAAGTTCGCATGTCTCTACAAACAAGTTGCCTAAAATTTGTTTTGTTATTGACTTACGTTTTTTCATCTTTCGTTTCTTCTAGAATATTCTTTTAATTTCTGTATCTTTCTTAATCTGGAAGATTAGAGTCATTTCGTCTTGTGGATAAAAACAGATGCAATGTTTAGTTCCTTGAATAAAGTCACGAGTTGAGATGAGCAAGTGTTTGACTTTAGTTAACACAGGTTTATGTACGCTAGCTTCATCTACTCGTATATTATATATATATATATATATATATATATATAAAAGAAGACAAACTTCCTTTTTAGAACTTGTTATTTTAATATAGAACATGGGATTTTATGCGTATCCTTGTACTGAAATATTAACACATGCTTTATATTTGTATTAAATATTTGTACAAATTTGTTATTTTTTATTTAACTAAATTTAATTTTCATTAATTTAATAAATAAAATAATAAAGTATTTAAAATAAATAAATTTAACATTTTTTGTATAAATTTTTAAAGTTTTGCGTAAATATATGTATACATTTTCTTTTATGAACACCATATGTATAATCTTCGCTATTTCCAAGTAAAGATATATTCCCAATTCTTTCAAAATTCCAGAGCATGTTAGCAATATCTTGAATTATATTTATCAATTTTAATGATTTTAAATACAAATTGAGGTATGTTTCCTTATTATGAATTTTTTTTTAATTTGTTCTTCACTCCAGTTTCGAAACTCTAGTGCCCAGGTTCACATTAGAGAACCATTAGAAGAAACAGAAGCAATTCTCATTAGTGTAATATAGGCATAGCAAGATATTTGGGCTCATAGATGCAATTAACTCTCAGATAATTCTACGGAAGTGCATTTGTAAACCCAAACCCAGTGGCGAAATAGAAATTATTTTTCTGCTATTTACTTTCTCTTATACAAAGTATAGAGAAAGTATTTAATCCTCTAAAACTTAGAACTAGAGATCTTGTGGATCTCTAAGTTTTAGAAATCCCTGAATTCGAAAACCACATCTTCGACAGACAGATATTTTCTAAAATTTATTGAGTGTGGACTGATGAAATTTGATTTTTTGATTTTTTACACCAAATATGTAGATTTCCATCAAATTTTGAACAAACTCCAAAGTAAATTCGTTTGTCCGTCTATCTGAATACAAATTAACACGATAACTACAAAAGGAGGAGAAAAACGTGATAGAATTTAGTATAGACATTTAACATCTATATATTATAGATACCTGTCAAACTTTGAGCCAAATCCAACAAATGACTGATCATCTGCCAGTCTGTACTTATAAAAGCTTGAAAATGCGATAATTCAAGACTTAAATATATCAAATTATGTATAGGAATTTTTGATGACAAAGTCTGCATCGAATTTTTGTTTCAATCAGTTGAGAAGAACGCGTGTGAAACCAACTTTTGATTATCGGAACCCCATGCTAGGGTTTAATCGATAAAAAACTAGCAAAGGATCATACGACAAATTCAGTAAAAATGCTAACTTCACACCAAAGGTTAATATTTCATAGCTGTTGTATGTCAGTGCCATGAAAAGGATTCTCTGGGTAGTATCTTTAATAGAGAGTACGCGAAGCGAGAAAATTTAGGGAAGACCACTCTTGTGGTTTATCTTCCTTTTCTCCACATCTCAAGAACATACATTCCAGTTCCAGTTAAAATGTAGACTTTCCTCCTGAACGCAGATTTTGTCTTTAAAGTATCTGAAAAATTCTTGCCTCTTAAATATCCATGCACTTTAAGAGAACTTTCCATTATGCATGAAGGATAATGGAACAATGTCAAGCTAATGGAGTCACGTAAATGGAGAAAGGCTTGAAAAATGGCAGTAAATATAATCATTTGCCTATCACTTTAAATACAACGCATCAGTGCAGGTATTCTCTGACAGAAACTTTATATCAGTTGAATGCCAAGTAAGGGACTTCTTTAAAAATTAAACACAAAATTCTACTTTTCAAATATTTATAGTACAGAGAGTGACGGATTTATTTATGATAAAATTTATTTAAGAACTCCACAAGCAAGTAATCTTTAAATTAATTAAATCAACGATAATATATATATGATTCGACCCAGTAATATTGCATACAGTTTGATCCATGCCATTGTACATGATTCGACCCAGTGTCATTGTGTATGGCTAGAACCAGTGTCATTGTGTTTGGCTAGAACCAGTGTCATTGTCTATGGCTTGACCCAGTGTCATTGTCTATGGCTT
>JAPMOR010061269.1:103797-170719 GCA_026543865.1 Argiope aurantia | reverse complement strand
ATTGCATATGGCCTGACCCAGTCTCATTGCATATGGCCTGACCCAGTGTTATCGCAAATAGCCTGAACCAGTATTACTGCATATTGGCCTGAGCCAGTGTTATTGCATATGGCTTGAGCCAGTGTTATTGCATATAGCCTGACCCAGTGTTATTGCATATGGCTTGAGCCAGTGTTATTGTATATGGCGTAAGCCAGGGTTATTGTATACGATTTGACCCGACGTTTAATAATTATAGATCAAAATTCAGAAAAAAGCTGCACAAATATTAAATTAACGTTAACAAAAATAATATTTTAAGGCTAATTAACAATTTTTGAGCAGTAGTATTTTGTGATGTCACTGTGAAGAAAGTTCAAAATTTTGTTGCTTTTTAATTAATTAAAATTCAATTTGAAATCTCAAAAATAAATCCCTCCTAACAGTCTATTTCCTCCCTCAGAAATTTATAAAATAATGATGTGAAAGTTAAAATAACAAACATAATATTAAATATAAATACTAATAACATATGTCTATGATTAATAAAATGAAAAAGTACAATATATAAAGATAAAAATTGGTCATAAAATAATATAAGTAAATAATAGCAATAATAATGATAAGTAACAAACTCAAGATTATTATGTGACATATCTAGCATTACGTAACAAGGATCAAAATTTCAATATGTCAAACTGTTATAATGCAAAAAAGTTAAATATATTTTGTACAAAGTTCTTAATTCCAATTTTTCCTGTCACATTCAGAAACAATTTCAAAATTCTAATCTATATCTATATCTATACTTATAATAAAGCTCAATGTGTGTGTGTGTGTGTGTGTGTGTGTGTGTGTGTTGGCGCTCTACAGACCAGACCATTCAACCTACAGCTACCAAATTTGGCACGTGTATACCTTGGAGGCCGGGAATGTGCACCTGGGGGTTATTTTTTCGAATTTTTTACTAGAATTTTATTTATTTAAAAATTAAGCGAAATTTTGACATGTTTCTGCTATAACTGCCGAAAATATTACCGCACAAAAAAGATTTTTACATGAAGTTAAAGATAAAAAATTTATCTTTTAAATGATACTACTGTTTTAATCTTAAATTCAAATTTCTATTTTTAATGAATTTTTAAATAAATATTTTAACTATGTTTTTCAATATTTTTTTTCGTCAAAAATAAAAATGAGGATTAAGCACGTTTCGCATTCTTGAGAAAAAAAAATAGCTTTTTTCAAAGTGTTGCCATCACATTGATTAAAGCTCTAACTGAAAATAAATTAAATCTTTTTGGAAATGAAATCTGAAAAATTATAATTTTTGGCAAGTGTCTGTAAGAAATGAAACAAATATGAAATATTATTTTTTCTAAAAAATAAATTCAAGAAAAATTATTTTATGATCATTTACACTCTCTATACAGGGTATTTATTTATTCCCGGATCCATTTTGATATTTAATGACTCATAAAATAATGAAGATGTAAACAAACGTATGGCATTTATTGTTGGAATAACTCAAATATTTTCCTTTTCAGGTTTGAATATTTTTACTTTTGTAAATATCGTCTGCGCGTGTTTTTAATTTCAGATAATTTCATTTTCCAGTCTAAATATATGTACTTTCCTAAATATCGTCTGCTTATTAATTGCATTTTTCTCTCTATTGTTTTTGGCAACTATTGAAATGTTATGTTTACTTTTGATGAGTTTCTTCTATGAAGTACTTTTATATGTGATGTTTTATTCGATCGGATATTAAGGGGAATGCATATTCCACAAGAGAAAGCACAGATTTTATGGTGGTCATAGAATTAATTTCCAATCAACTAAATCACTGACTTTTAAGAGTTAATTGCAAATCACTTAAACTGACTGATTTATGAAGATTTGAATATCACTATTCAATTAAAAAAGGATAATTTTAGATTTTTCATCGATCGTTTCAAAGAAAATACGCCAATAAGCGCGCAGGTTTCCGAAGATTAATTGGCCTAAGATTATGAAAGGGTGAGTTTTTCTAAATTTTTAACATTTAAAACTTCATAAATAAGTCTTAGTTGATCGTGGAAAATAGACAAATTCATTCATTTATTTAAAATTTGGTGTGTCCAGAATATTTATCAGAATATGATACCTTACTGCATTAAATTTAGACTTCATAATTTTTGAAATATATTTATATGCAGGAACAAAATATTATTATTGATTTCATTTCAATCCTTTTGAAAGCAAGACTAAAAACTGAATTTTATACTGAATCTCAGAAATTTTTGTTGATTTATTGTTTGAGATATTACATAAACTATGAAAAATATTTTGTAGTTAACATAAGACTTAAATACCGAGCGATTCTGTTTGCAATACTCATATTCAATAATAATAATAAATAAATAACAATAAAGATGATAAATAAAATAAAACGCTTGGTTTGATTAAAAAATATCTTTATATTAATTGCAATTTCATTATTTCCACTTTATATTAAAGTTGAAGTTTTACCGGAAATGACAACAAATAATCAAAATATATACAGTAAATTGAACGAAACGATCTAAACGACAGTATAAGTTTGGTATGACTATCAAAATTTGAAGATTAAAAATATTTTGTTTGAGAATCTATTAAGAGACCAGTTTCTTAAAATATTTAATTGAAAATTGTAGCGAGCGGTAATACTGGCGAACCGGCTGGTCGCCAAAGGCGGCTAGTAATTCTATAATTATTCGGAATGAACTTTCCCCGAATTAGTCTTAACTTTGGGCATCTATGAGTATAATTCTGGCACTGGTACCGTGATCACATTCTGAAATTTTACAGACCCTGGTAGCACAGCCTATTGTACAATATTGAGATATATTATATTTATGAATATTTCACAATATTATACAATATTGATCAATGTCACACAATATTGTACAGTAATTGTGTGCTACTAGGAGTGAAATGATTTTGAATTAAACGGAAAAAACCACAAGTAATCAAATGATAAAAATGATTTATGTATAAAAAAATCACCTCGCCATGCTATCTAATTCATCAAAGACATCAATACAAAAAGAAGTCTTGCATTATTATATATATTTTATCGATGCACAGTTGATTAATAATTTTAATTCGTGACTTCATTTTTAGAGTTTTAGAAATACGTTGATTCTCTATACAAGAAGACAATTGAAATAGAAGAAATGTGTTTTCATTGAAAAAATATGAATACCTTATATTATAAAGAGTAATACTGTAATTTAACTATTATTGAATTTCGGATGGCAACATAATTAACCCGTAACTGGAAACATGAATTCCCTCAGGTGGCCACAGGCAGGGAGTCAAAATGACTAATTTTTTTTTCTTTTTCTTTTTTGTCTTTTGTAAACCACATTGGACTTTATTTTGGAGACACAATACATTCTGGAAATCATGTAGTTACCAAAAATAATAAAAATATTTATATTCAAAATATTAAGTGTTAATATTAAATGTTGGAAAAATGTTATAAGAAAAATCTAAACAATCTTTTAATGAGTATTTACTTCGTTTAGATATCACAGAATTGTATTAATGTTAATAATTGTTAGAATTTAACAAACAAAAAAGAAGAATACAACATTTAAAAATAGTATTTTAACAATATTTCATTATTCCTTTTGCATCATTCAAATTAAAAACAGTTTCAGAGACGTGGAGTCAATGAATCCATAAATAACAACAAAAGCTTTGAAAAAGAAGAGCTCGGTTATACACATTTTTTCTTAGATTTTTGCCAACTGACTGCTAAAAGAAAAACTTGAAGGTACTGAGGAGATGACTGTATTCAAGGAACACGTAATAATCACTGAACATACCACGTAATAATCGCAGCTAATGAACAATGCGGAGTCATTTTGTCTCGCTTCTCTCGGTTAAGTCACTTTTTAAATTAAAGTAGCTAACAGTTTGTAAAGCTTAAAGAAATAAGTTCTAAAGGAAGGTTTTGAAATCTACAATATAATCTAGATGTTTAAAAATCGTAGATTTCTTAACTCGGACTGTAGAAGAGGTGGCCTACAGGTAATGTTACAAACCTGCAATTCGGCTTCCCAGCATAGTTTGTTCCATCAACAGAAAGAAAGTTTTCCAGTCATCTGAATGGAACTGAGTCAGGTGGCGCATCGGAAGTACCAGAGCTTGGTGACCATTTGGCGACTTGGCTGCAAATTTGGCGACTTTGGCGCCAAAATAGATTATACCCGAAACTTCAGAATTTTCCCGATCCGTCCAGTAGGACCCGAGATACACCTCGAACTTTCCTGATTGGTTGAAAGGCTTCTAGCCCCGCCTCCCGAGACCTATAAACGGAAGCAGCCGCAGCTGCCAGAGGAAGGTAGAAGTCAGTAGGAGTCGAGAGTCGGAGAAGTCGAAGACAGAGTGGACAGAGTCGTCGAAGTATTAGTCGAGAGTCGGAGTCGGAGTCAAGCTAGTGCTGAACTGAGCTGTGCGCTACTGTCTGCAGTAGATTCTGGTTGTATGCTACACGCCTCGGCTGAAGATAGTCGTCTCTGTGCTGTATATAGCTGTCGCTTTTGTTCTGTCCTGTGTGTCTTCGTGTAAATAAACGTCGTTGTTTTTATTCTACTTCCGCCTGCTGATTGAGCGTTCTCCACACCATATAACTTCCACTATCCAAACGAACCCCGGGAAAAATTCGTAACAATAACTTCATAAATTCAATGTTAAATTGTATAGAAATTAAGATATTTAATCACTTTTTCTTTTAGTGAATGCAAGAGCAAAATTTTGCATTTTGTTGAAGAAAATGATGATAAATAATAATTTTTTAGGATTTTTGCATTTAACTCTGAAATGTATTCATTAATTACATACAAATTATGTTTAATTCTAAAATATTGTATCAAGATTTGAGTAATGTTAGACAGAAATAAACACACTTACCACAAAGTTATTTTAACATAAAATTATTTTAAACTCGAAATGTAATACGGGAAAAATAAACACAATTGTTATTATTTCTTGTTCAAAAATACAATGCAAGAAATGGAATTATGGTTATTCAACTTTTCAATTTCTTTTGCAATTTTTGAGGAAACAGATTTTTCTCAAATAATGGCTGGAAATCTCAAAAACCATCAAAGCATTGCACGCAAATCCAAACAGTGTAAAAAAAAAAACATCACCGAAGAGACATTTTTCTACATAAATGCATATCCCTTTAATGATTTTTTGTTGAATGTTCATATACATATAGACCTTTCCACACTTTAGTTTTAAAAAATCTAAAATCCGATATCAGCAAATATCCGTCCTTTTTTCCTAATTGACAAACGTTGTTAGTTCTAAGTATTTTGAGAAATCGCTTGTTTTGGAATATTCGTGCATTTATCACATGAAGGAAGAGAGAAAATCTCAAATTGGAATTACACGGTAAAAATAAGCAAGTAAATATGAAATTCAGAAGAATTGTCGGTTTTCAGTACCAAGTATGTTGTAATAATGGAGAAGCATCTTTTTGGACTTAATAACTTAAAGCATTTACTTATTATTCCATTTTAATTATTGTTTTTATTTATAATCCGAAGAGGAGTTTTTATTCCGTAGCTGGCAATGTTTCAGTTCTCGATTCTGCTAATTTAAAAATAAATCGTTTGACATTCTCTTTTATCTATCAAAAATATTTTTTTCTTCTGATCTGAAGTTTTTTCGTATTGTTACGAAATTTCTGCCGGGGTTCGTTTGGATAGTGGAATTGATATGGTATGTAGAACGTTCAATCAGCGGACGGTAGTAGAAAATAAAACAACGACGTTTATTTACACGAAGACACACAGGACAGCACAAAAGCGACATCTATATACAGCACAGAAGACGGTTAACTTCACCCGAGACGTGTAGCATACAACAGCACACACAGCAGCATACAACCAGAAACTACTGCAGACAGTAGCGCACAGCTCAGTTCAGCACTAGCTTGACTCCGTCGCTTCCGACAACTCCGCTCCGTAGATTCCGACTACTCTGTCTTCAACTTCTCCGACTCGGATTACTGACTTAACTTCTCTGGCAGCTGCAGCCCCTTTTATAAGTCTCAGGAGGCGTGTCTAGAAGCCTCTCAACCAGTCAGGAACGTTCGAGGCGTATCTCGGTTCCTACTGGACGGATCGGGAAAATTCTCGAAGTTTCGGGTATTATCCATTTCGGTGCCAAAGTCGCCCAATTCGTCGCCAAGTTGCCAAATGGTCGCCAAGTTTGTCGCCAAGCTCTGGGACCTTCGACGAGCCACCTGGACACCGTCCAGTACCGATTACTTTAAAACTTTTTTTCCGACGATGGAACAAACTATGCTGGGAAGCCGAATTGCAGGTATGTACCAGTATTGTTTCTGCTAATAAATTGTTGTTATTATTACTTAATCTAGAAACTAAACATTTTTAGAATTTCTGGGAAGTTAAATATGCTCATAAGCAACATTTAAAAAAATCGCTGGGTATTTACAAATTACAAGAGAAACTTCATAATATTAATACTATTTAACTTTAATACTTATCCTAATTATTTTTAAATATTATTATTCATTAATATAGTATAAATTCATCACAACAAAATATTTTATTCTGATCAAAATATAAAATCAGTTTGATATTTTCGAATAAACTAAATATAATACAATCGATAAATTATTCTAAAGTGCACAAGTTACTGTGAATTATGAACTTCATTAAATTCATTCAAAATATAATTGTAGCTTTAGACAACTTAATTATTACAAAATGTAAAAACTAAAAATAAATGAATAAATAAATAAAGTGCATATTAATAATCAACTGCATTTTTCTTTATTTCAATATTTTTTTTTTTTTTTTTGTAATTAACTCACTTTAAAAAGAAATGTACTAAAAGTTCCAAAAACATTGTAAAGGCTTTAAAAATTTCAATTCAAGCCTTAGCACTTTTTTGTAAAAAAAAAAAAAAATGATATTTTGGCGACATGCATTAAGTTGTAGAAGTTAATGAATTATAAGAATTAACTATTAACTATTGAACCGAAATACTTAGAAATAAATTTGCAATCCCTGAAAAGCTAAGTTGCCCTAATTTTAGCCAAAATATGTAACTATTATTGCATAAGTGTTATAATTTTTCACGAAGAAATAATTAAAGGATAAGATAGGTGATTGATTAATTTAATTTCAAAAATTGGCATTTTTTACAGATTTGAACATTGCAATTCAGAATATTTGATTTTTTTTGTTTTAATTATATGAAGTTATGTAATTTATGGAAAAAGAATAAAAACGTCTATATCAGACTAATAGATACTAATTGCAGATAAAGAATTCCAAATATGCGATTTAATGTGAAATAATGCAAAAAAATCTGCAAAAATTTGCAAGGATTATTTTTAATTTTTTATTTTGAATAAATTTCAGATTATCAATTATATTAGAGAAACAGAATTTGCAAATGACATTTCCCAGTTAGCAAAAAATTATAAATGAAAGAAAATTATAATAATGTTAAGCATGAGTATGTGAACTTTTGTGTTTATGTCTATTTTTTAATTGTAGTAGTTGGAATTCGAAATGGTAAGACTTCATAAGATAACTAACCCAGAAAAATTGAACGTAAATCCATGGTCGCTTAATTACATAGCAATACTTAATATATATAGAACAAACCACCAAATAATGAATTATTTTCACATTTTTCAAATGAAATTCCATGTATTTAAAAAGTATTGAATGAACTTTGTTAGAGGTTTAAAAGGTTAGATGTTCCTTTCTTTAAGGCAGGCCATAGTTATAATTTCAACATCAATTAATTTGTTTATAGCCAAAACTTAATAAAAAAAATTGTGCATTATTCACGATATAAAAGGAAAGCTGTAAATTTCTTCATTTAATTATCAGTATTGAAATTACTTACCTTAAAATAATTTAAAAGTAACTTTTACTTTTATGAAAACTGATAATTAAACTGCCTCTATAAGTTACACAGAAAATAAATTATGTTCAGAATTTTTACAGACTACAACATTTATATTTTGAGAAAATTATAAACTATTGCTTTATATGTTAATGAATCATGCAACACTCCGCATTTATTCCTTCCCATGGTTAACTACTAAATCTTGTATTAATTAAAAATGCTTTTAATAGTAATTTGAATAAGATAATAAATCCAATTAATAAATTATTTTTTTTTAATTCTAAGTACATCTAAAGATTATTAATTAAAGATTTATGGAAATATACTTTTGTTGATATATTCCTATGTAAATATCGTCTGCTTTGGATTTCAGCAATAAGAATTTTGCAAGCCTTAAGGTTTAAAAAAATAGGTTCTTGAGTAATGCTTCATTCCTATAAATAATGAATAATTATAAAGTTATGGATGATAAATTCTTACTTTTTCTTCAAACTGTCGAAAGAGGCTCATTTTCATTAGTTTGGAGGCAATATTGACATAACTGCGTCGCTCAATGTATCTTAACGCTTTTAAAATTTATTTTTTTCAAAAATAGTGATCAAACGGTTCACTGCTGGGATAACAAATGAATTATTCACTCATATAATATTATTTAATATCTGACATACCCAGTGTTGCAAGAAATTAAATAATTCCACGTTTTATTATCATAACAATTAACTATTCGGTTAATTATCGCTGAAACTGAACTAAAACATACTTAATTATTCTGGAATAAATTTAAAGTACATTTTATAGAATACTTATTATATCAAATATTGCAATTGCCACACGTGAAATCTTTTCGTATGTAAATTATTATAATATGCAAAATCTAATTTATCGACAGCAACTTTATTTTTTTATTGAAATGAGTAAGTTTTTTGAAAAAAAAACAGTTTTAATATCTCAGATTTTCTCGATAAATTACAAATTGTACCGAACGATTTTTAAATCTATACGAAAAAACTTTTTCGAAAAGACATTCATTATTTTTAAATGATGATGCAAGATTAAATTAAACATTCAGAGCGCAAATTAAATATGTGCTGAGAGAATGCAACATGAAAGAGATTTTAAACAGTGAGCTTAAAACTCTTTCGGATATTAAAAATTAAACAGCCATGCTTTGTATGTATTAGAATATTAAATGAAATCTCGCAACAGTTTACAAATTCATAAAATATTTTTTTTTATAATCAAAAGAGTGAAAAAACAGCTCTTAACTAAAATATTCTCCCATACAATTTCTGTTTAAATTCTAGTTATTGGACAAATCATGATTGGAGACATACCCGTTAATTTTAATTTAATTATTCAAAAGTTAAACAATTAAGGAACTTTAATGAAACATTTACTCAAGCATTCTTTCCCCTTCATTGTATTTTGGAACAAAATGCAAAATAAGTTAGTAGATTTAATAGATAGTTTTCGGATAGATATATTATTATAGATTTCAGTTACATTTACATATATTTAATTTATATATTTATTTATTTATTAAAATGCCCAGAAGATTGGCTATGATGCCATTAGATCTCCAGCCTTCCAATATTTCTAAAATTTACAGCTTTGAAAGTGCAGAGCACGAGTCAAGATAAATAGCATCACAAATTTGATGTTTTGCGCATAGAAGCCATAAGGAAGAGTCACAAAGGCCGAGCCAATACAAGTACGCGGGCAAACAGTCATGGTCTTTGGTAAGACGGAAAATTGCCACTGCTGCACTTGTAGGAGAATCTAGTATCAACTGTGTACCTCAAGAAGTGAGGCCCATGTCTTACCGGCAGAGTCGCACAGTTGATCTCTGCTTTCTCCTGAAGGCATATCTTCTTCTTATCAGGATTTTGATTGAATGAAATGAGAGGCATTTCAAAGGTCTCTGTAGGTTGATTGGTTGAGTTGTGTTTCATGGCGCAAGAGACATATTTGATTAATCTGCACCAAACCCTTAGGTATAAACATTCTTCATATTTCATGTGGCATATACTAGGTCACTCGAGAACGCTTGCCCCCCTTTGTGCCAAAAAGTCGGCAGCCTCGTTCCCAGGAATCCCACAATTTATATATTCGTTAATATTTCTTAAAATAAAAATAAAAAATATGACACTGCATCCAGATATTTTTACCTCAATTATTAACTTTAACTATTAAAATTGGAATATTCAAGTCCTGCATATGCAAAGAGGGCACATTTTCAGAGATTTTGAGTTAAGATGTACGAATCTAAGAAAAAAAAATACACCATCTAAAGGAAAATTGATATATTAGTTTCGTACATAGGCGCGATTGGTTTAGTTTAACATAGTTATATTAACATCCCGTCTTAAAGCAACATTAGGGCTATTATGGAACGGACCTCATAATTTTGAATCGCTATCAGATGATGAGGACGTTATCTGAGCTGGTACCCTCCTCTCTAAATTTCCACATCATACCAGGGGAGGACGCTTAGCCTCGGCGGATTTAACGTGTACCAAACCCGCTTATAGACTGTCCTTCTGCGGTGGAATCTTGTCCCGAACCTGTAACCCTCCGTTTCCGAAGCCGAGGCTTACCATCAGGTCACCGCAGCCGGCAATAAGTTTGTCATAGACGCTAATAGTCATAAGGCAATAATTTTTCTTACTTTTGATTTGTGCTAGACAAGTTTCTGATTAATTTCTTCCATCCAAGCGTCGAATTTCCCTCTGTAGCTTTATCATAACTTAGTCGAGTCGTAATTTGTGGAAAAAATACGTAACATCAGGTAACATACATTTTGGTATAAGTTGTTGAAACGTCTGTCGTAAGTAGGTTTCTAACTTTGCATCTTACTGAATAATTGGTATGTAGAGGTTTATCACTGGTTTTTCACGTTTAAAACATTCCCATTCGGATTGCAGTGAAATTTCATTCTGAAAGTGTTATTCTACGATTTCAAGAATGATTTTCTCCGATTTTTAAGAAGTATTGAATATATTGAAAGTATTGAAATTGAAGATTACATTTTTTTTCAATCATGGATTTACTTTCAAATGACTGCCATTATGGAATTTTTGATAATTTTCGAAAAACAGTTCCTGCAAATTACAACACTTTTCCTTTTCAAACATAATTTTCACTACTTTCTTTTTTTGTGAAAATTAGGTATCATTATATCATTTGAAATCGTAGAGTAACACTTTTAGAATAACCTTCCCTTTCTAATATGATAATTCTGACTGATTAAAAAAAAGCAATTACAGGAATTTTTAAAAGATGCTGCATTTTTTCCCAATAAAATAGGATTTATGCAAAAAATATTGCAAATATTGATCTGAAATTTTTACAAATCATTTCTCAAATTCTATATATACGTATATAAATAAAATTTTAAAAAAGTAAACTATTTTTTTTTCAAAATTCGTTATTTGTTTAAGATATTCTACACGCTGAAAAGGTCAACTTTTACCTAAAATAAGCTTTTTTTAAAAAAAAATTGCTTTATTGGATAGACCAGTCTTTGAGCTATCAAAAACAGGTTTACTTATACAGGATGTTTCAGTGAACCGTTTCAAAACTTCTAAGAGGGGTAGGGTACATCCTGACGAACCAAAATCATATACCCATGGGCCGTCAGAAATGCTTTCCTGACGCGGTAGATGGCGTTGTGCGAAAAGTCGGAGCTTTCGTGAAGGGAATCTTCATTTCGCACAAGAACGCCAAGTTAGTAGGATGGATTATTACACGATCGCAGAGTTAGCCGATATGCATTTGGCTTACAGGGCTGCAAACTGTAGTGGGCCAGCCGCACAGCGTTTGTACGCGGAACGATATCCGACGAAGCGTATTCCAAGTCATAATTTCTTTGCAAGACTGCACCAGAGGTTAGCTGAGACAGGTTAATTAGAAAGAGCTCACAGGGAAAAGGTAAGAACAACACGGACTGCAGACGCCAAACAGAATGTGCTGCAGCATGTACAGGGGAATCCAAGAACGAGTACACGAAGTGTAGCAAACGCAGTCGGGTTTTCTCATTGCAGCGTCTGGAGGATTCTCCGAGCAGAAGACATGCATCCGTTTCACGTGCAGCGTGTCCAGACACAGAAACGGGAGGATTATGTACCTCGTATTGCTTTCGCACAGTGGCACCTGGGAAAATGTACAACAAATCCCCTTTTTCCTGCTGAAGTTTTGTTTTCCGATGAAGCATATTTCACAAGGGAAGGAATTTTCAACACGCATAACTACCATATCTGGGAGGTCGAGAACCCGCATGCAATACGACTTCGTGCAGCATAGAATCGATTTTCGGAAAATGTATGGACCGGTATTGTGGGATATCACCTCATCGGACCTTACCTGTTACCGGGTTGTCTAACCGGATCTACGTACTTGCTCTTTCTACAGCAAGTATTGCCAGAACTTTTGAGAGATGAACCGATTTCTGCATCGACGCAACAGACAGTGTGGTTCCAACACGATGGAGCCCCTGCCCATTATAGCGGAGATGCTCGTAACTACCTGGATGTCACATTTGGTCAACGGTGGATCGGACGTGGGTGTCCCGTGCGTTGGCCTGCTCGATCACCCGACTTATCATGTCTTGATTTTTATTTCTGGCGTCATATGAAATCGCTAGTTTATGACACCACCTTGAGACTGCTGAGGAGCTCATTGCAAGAATCGCAGTAGCTGCCGGAGAGATTCGAGATATGCCTGGAGTATTCAATGTTCGGATGTCCATGCGTCGGAGATGTGAGGCGTGCATTGTAGCCCGTGGTAGAAACTTCGAACACTTACTTTAATCCATGTACCTTTTTCTTCTTTTCATGTATTATTAAAGCGATTTCTCCTTTACGGTATATTTTCTTTATAGTGCTTCTGTGTACAACACCGCTTCAGGAAAGCATTTCCGACCCCACATTGCTCTATGATTTTGAGTTGTCAGGATGTACCCTACCCCTCTTAGAAGTTCTCAAACGGTTCACTGAAACACCTTGTATTTCTATGTTAATTAGAATTCAAGATATTAATATTTTCGTAATGATCTGTAAACCAGAAATGGACATTTAAATAACCGGAAGTACCGATTTAAAGGGCCAAAACATGTTAAAAATTTATATAAAGACAAATGTTCTTAAGGTTATTGGAGCGTATTTAAAAATACGGAAAATTTTTTGCACTGCAAAATGAAAAATGCCAATGAGAGTTTTAATGGTGTTTTGTTGAAATTTGTAACTTAAGATGTCTTTGTTGAGCTCCAAACTCTCAGATTAGGGACGTTTATGTATGTAATACATTTTAACGAAGGTTTTATAGGATTACTGAATGTTCTTAAGGTTATTGGAGAGTATAATAGTGCAAATGAAGTTAGAGCATTTGCTGACCTCGACAAAAACAGAATATACGAATCTAGGGGACATTCATTGCCAAACACAAAAATAGCCAGAAAAAAATTAAATGATTAAAAAAGGGAAATTATTAAATGCCGCGGAAGTAATAAATTTGATAAAATTTTTATGATAAATTCTTCGACTGGTTTTAGAAATTTTATTTTTTGTTATAACCATACGATTGTAGTTAATTCTCTAGAGAAAGCTAATTAGTTTATTTTGGTATACGATTTGTTCGGATGAGAATAGCTTTTGGTACAGCCAATTTGAAGTTTTTAAAGAATTTGCTTCAATTTATGCTATAAAATGCCAATTTTCAAAAGGTTTTAATTTTTGTTTCAAATATCGACATCCTATTACTAATTTTTAATAGTCTTAAACTCAGAAATTTGTTTAAAGTATGTATACACCATGTTTTTCTAAAAAAGTGCTCCGAACGTGTTCGGGTACCTTAAAATTTACTGTTGTTCTAATTAAAATATTATTGGGTTCTATACTTTATTTTATAAATGTTTCCAATATCTACAGACATTTTAATTTAAAATGTTTCTTATCTGGTTCAGAACATTTAATTTAAATTTGAAAAAAAAAAAGATTTTAAAACTTCCATCCCTTTTTCACTACTTTTCCGTTAACATTCGGATACAAATGTAGAAACCTATTTTGGATTGTCTGTTCAACAGAGTAAACCAGTAAAAACGTTGTTCTGCATTTATTTCAGCTTATTCTTATTTTTCTTGTAACATTTCACCTAAAATATCAAAGATTAGAGATATTACTATTTTATTTAAATGGTATACACGCCCATCTCTATCTTTTAGATATCACAATTTTTTTTTATCTTATTGTAAAATGTTAAGCCTGTTCTCTCAATATTTTTGAGGTTATATTCAATATCAGACCTGTTTGGATTGCCAGTTCAACAAAATAAGTCCATAAAGTCATTGTTCTGGATTTTGTTTCAACATATTATTTTTGTGACATTTCAACTAAATTATCTGAATTCAATAACATTGAAATTTTATGTAAATGATATACACTCCCACCTTTACTTTTCAGATATCAAAAAAACTTTATTTCATTGCAAAATTTTAAGACTGTTCCGTCAATATTTTTGAATTTCTACTCAATATCATTAATTCGGATGAACTTTTGCAATGACCATTCCTTGAAACACAGCACTATGATTTGTTGAATATGTAAAACGTTTCATATTTGTTAAAAGTTTTTTTTAATGTAATAATAATATCTGTAGCACTCAGCCTCTGCTTTTATATTTTCTACTGTTTTATTCAACTGACTATGTTTACATTTTCTAAACAGTTGAAAAACTCAGATGAAAAGAATAAAATTTAATTTGGCTAAAGATTCAAAATTTACAACAGTATTTTCAGCTTAAAATTATAATAGATTTTTTTTCAGTTTAAAAATATGTTTCTAATGCAACATGCGATATATTTTGGGCTGAATCTTGAACTTTTGATCCTAATTTTGGAATATGACGGACATAAAATATCACGTGGCTATAATGCAAACACGTTTGGAATTACCATGTAAATAAATAAAAAAAATCTCTATTGCGATACGTGAACAATTTTAGATTGCTTTTCTAGCCTTTGCAATCTCTTGGCCTTTGGAAACCAACCTGTTCACCAAGAGTTGAAATTTTTAGGCTGCTAAATCAATAATATCGTCGTGTATATGAAATTAGCATAGCTAAACCGTGGGTTAACTTAAGCCAATGATAACACTCGCTAATCTCAACTCGAGACTTGATTCAAGAAACTAAATCTTACATCTGCTTTTATCCACAACAGATCCAATGACTCTAATCTGTGGTTAAAGCTGATAAGCTGGATAAAAGCTACGGAACACGAGTAATTACTTTTGTCTTGTGGTCTTGTTATTCGGCTGCGAACGACACGGCCCCATGTTCTATCCTGTCTCATAGCAATCCGCTATAAATCTTCCAGATTTAGACAGATACAGGAATTATAAGAACATTCTAGAACAAACGAGAAATAACAAAGTCAATTAATAACAAGACAATTTTTCGGCAGCTTGCCTGCAATCAGATACGACCTTGCGAACTGTAGCTTTCAGTTCATAGCATTCTATCACTGTACCATTCAATCCTCGCCAAATTAGAGCAATTTTCGTTACAATATGGAATTCCTTTATTTTCAATTTTCACCTTGTTATTTCATAAGACTTGAATAATATGAATTTAATTGTATCAAACTATTACGAATTACTGCACGAGCCAATTAAAACGCGTATAGAAAGTCCACAGCAAGGTTACTGCTCCTACAAAGCAATTTTATTTTGAGTTTTACTTTTGCAAACACATTTGGTATGTTTTGGAGATTGAGTTCAATTTTATCATAACCTTTAAAGACTGTAAAGGATTATATGTCATAATTTTTTAAAAAATCTAAAAGTAAAGAAAAAAAATTGAGAAGCCCTCTCTTGTACATTTCTAATAATATTTTACAATGCCATTTTCTAAGAGAATCAGTGAATTAAGCGTAGCTGTGAAAATGTTGACTGAAACCATGGCGTAATATTTAACTAATATCAGGTTTACATTCGAACAGTTAAAATACGACCAGCGCATGTGTAGAAAGGCTGAAAAGGTCTGTTCTATCGAGGGCAAGTAATTGTCCCGCCGGGACAACAACATGCCGCTATACTGTATTGTTTTCCTACTGCGTATGCGTTTATAGAATGTGGCGGCTTTTTTTTTGGTGTTTTTTTTTGGCATGGAATAATTGATAACTTATCGTAGATTAATTCCGACACTTTTTGGTCTTAGTTCTTTCCGGTGCGAGGTTGTGTTTTTTTAATCATTTTATTTGCAGTTTCTTTTCTATAGTTTTCCAAATTTAGGTATGCTGATCTTTTTATTTTTCATTTTACCATGTTTATTTCTATAGATGTCCATTAATTTAAAACGATACGCAATGAAAATTAAAAATTCAGGAACTTCAAGATGGTAGTTTATAGCCAAGCATGGGATGCCAGAATCTATCTTCTGAAACAGCGACAAACATAAATAAGTCACTTCCCTACTGGCCGTGTGTAAATCAGGCATAATAATACATTTTTGTGAATAAAATGTGTAAACATTTCTATTGCTAAAAAACAAAATGATCATTAAAATATTTATTATTTTGTGCAAGTAAACGGAACAATACTATAACGCTAAATTTTACAATGAAGAATTCGCTTTTTTATGTTATCGAATCGAACATTAAAGGTCAACCTAAAAGTACGTATCTAAGAAACCTTGATTGATATTTTACGAGACAATTTCAGTTTATGAATATTCAAAAAGAGATTATTAAAAGTTTATACATTTTTAAACTATACGCCAGCTATCAGGAGATCGGAAATATTATAATAACGAAGATATCCAATGAGGTAATGCAGTTAGTTAACAAGGAGAGTTGAATATTTTATTGAATGTCATTTTTTTTATCTTTCATTAAGCACCGGTACTGCAGTAATTAGAAATTCTTTCGCCTCGATCCATGAATAATAGATTATCTCTCAAAATGTGTGAATATTTGAGATCTTCAAAACACTCTGCGATGAAAATCAGAATAGGTATGGAAAGATCTTTGTTGGGATTGGATATTTCTATTTTTCCATTCTTGTATATGAAATATATAATGAGAAGGCATTGTAATCGTCGGAAAATTCGATTTCGATATTTTGACAAAGTTCTAGATCTGTCTAAATATTTTGGCATTATGTATGTCTGTTAGTCAGTCGGTCTGTGTACGAAAACTATCAAAAATACTTAAAGTTTAGATGACTGAAATTCGTTGTATGGAAGTAAGATCGAATTCAAAAATTTCCAACAAATTCTATTGACTTATTCATCACTTTGTGACTCAGATCTACTCACTGAAACTCTGCCTGCCTGAATGCCTATCTGTTCGAATACAAGTAGACCTAATGCTCTAAAACGTAAAGATCTAAATAGATAAAATTCGGTGCACAAGTTTAACATCTAAAATATAGATACCTATCAAATGTTGAACTAAATTTGAAGGGCTAGTCGTTTGCATGTCACTCGCATGCATTTAAACTTAACTCCCAAATTATAAACAGAGATACATAAAATTCGCAATATTATCTTGTGAATATAACAGTAATTGTGCATCAAATTCAATCAGCCTGGAAGAAATGCCTCCAATACACTTGTTTATACTGTAACATTCCTCGCTTCCCAGTACTGATAAGACATTTACAGTCAGCTGTGTCGTCGCTGTTACTTACTAAACTCCTCGAGATAGCCAGATGGTGGATCTCTTCACCTGGGTGGTCTCGCATCTATTCATTAGCGTATACAGTGAAAGACCACATGTGGTAATTCCTCGTCCAAGGAATATTGAGATGATGCTAACATCTGGATGCTAAATGTTTCTCATTGTGAAATGACTATAACTCCGTGTTCCAGAATAGTCGGTTGTGAAAGGTGTATCACATAAAAAAACCTTCCCACGACCGACTGGTGCCGCTGAGAGAGCATATTGCTGAACCCCGATTGGCTGAAAGAGAGCTCAAATGACCAATGTAAATTAAGAGGCGGAGATTGTCGCCGAAATAAAGTGCGGATATTTTTTTCAGGAGAAGAGAAAGAAATGAATTGCAGGCAGACTGTTGGACTACGCCCACGAGTTCGGAGTCCGGAGAACTACCCTTGGAGTGGTCTTGTTGACTTACAACCTGAGAGTTCCCTGTAGTGTTGTTTCTCCGTATTGATGGATAACTGAGTTTCAAGAAAACCTTCGACTTCGACTGTTGTGTCCCCTGCTACAGGTGTAAATAACTATTTATTTAAATAAGATTAGAACAAGTTGTTCTTTTGTATATATAGGGCTGTAAAATAAAGAATTGTCTGGAAATTCTGCTTCGTTATTTGATCATTCTAGATCAAGACATTACAATACCATAAGTACAGGAAAAAATATACATTTACGCTAAAACTCTATATTTCGTAACTATTATTTATTAATGCCAAGCACGGAACTTGCGACTTTATCCAAGGTCCACAATTGCACACAAAGGAAGGAATAAAGGAACTTTATTACAAAATGTCAGAAAGGTCAGTGCAGATCATTTCAGTTTGTTTTATACAAGAAAGATATTATAATATATTATGTTTTATAATGTCTACGCGCTTTCTTGAAAAGTATTCACATGTTTGTACAAGAATTAATATTTTTAAGTTATGTACATTATTTAATTACTTTTTTTTAAAATTTAGAACACACGCAAGAATGTGCAAGCGAGTATATTCCCATCATTCTTTGCGCAGATACCATTTGTTTTGCCAATGTACCAATTTGTTTGCCAAAATTTAAAAAAAATATATTTTTAAAATATTGCTAAACTATTCAAATAGCTTGAAAAATGAATCCTTCGTATATATATATGTATATTTGTATTTCTCATGTAAATTACTCAGATTTTATTCTTGCTGTTGTTTCTAATGGCACTTACCATGGACAAGCTCGCTGACGAAATCAGCGATTTTAAGCCGAGGGTGTGTCTCTTGTTTTTTATTAGTAGCGCCAACTAGGGTCAAGAGTACGTCTTAGCTACTCACGCATCATCGCTTGCACAGCCATTTTTGCAGGGGGGGGGACACATTCACACATCTCAGAGATAGAACAGATGAAGAACAACCATGCCCGAACCGGGACTCGAACCCAGGACGCCCAGATCAAGGGGAAGATGCGCCACCCCTATGATAAGACGTCAGTGTTTTTATTCTTAATTTGCAATAATGGAAAAAATACCACGGAGTTAACTATTTGATAAAAACGTTTCGAATTTGAAGACAACGAAGATGACGAAATTTCATCAACAGATATTTTTAAAATATTAATATATTTCTATCTTGCCACGTATCAAATTTATATAAATCAAGAGCCATTTTTTAAAGGTTTAGAAAACAATTTGTTCTATAATAATCTCTGAAATTATGGCGAAAAATTATATTTTCATGAAGTAAAACTTGAAAAAATAAATTTCACTCACCTAAGTACATCTGTCCCCAATATAGGAGCTATAGTCCTCTAACACACACACATGCGCGCGCACACACACACACACACACACACACACACACACACACTTTGGAGAATCCTCATATTTTCTAATAAAAATTGGAAGGAAAAAAAGTTAATTAAATTTTGGAACCAAAAACGAAGGTTATTTGTTTCCAAAAAATAATTTGCTTAATTGCTACCTTAAAATAGAAATAAGTAAATCAGTTTAATAAAATGTGCAACAGAATTCTAATAATTGAATGAACAACGACTTTAAAATATCGTCTTTAAATGCATCTTATCACTTTCTAAAAAATGCATCGGCCGTAGTTTCGAAACTTCATATTGAAAATTTGTTTTATAGAAAACTAATAGACACACATATATCCTTTCGTCATTAGAGCAGAGGATTATCTTTTAAATAGGCAATTATTATTTATTTTAGTATGAAATGCTGTTGAACGTTATAAATAGCGTGGATTATTTTTTTGTAGTTATTAGGAACATATAAATAAAATTGAATATAATTTACTCAGTTACTCAATATAAGTTACATACTCAGTCTCTTATCTAGGTTTTGTTGAAAAACTAAACAATTACAATTGATGCATTAAAATGAACAGATTGAAACTGCCTTTAAGTGACATTTTTGCACAATGTCTCCAATTTCAAGATTCCATATAATAAATTATTTATCGAACAGAAAATGCTTAAATAGCTTATTATTTATGCTCACTTTTTTTAATGAATTTCACTTTCCATTCTCAAACAAGAAAAAAATTGAAATTTTCTAAAATTAATTGTTTTGAGCAATTACTCATTCTTATAAGCGATGAATAAATATTATGTTTCGAAAAGCTATATTTTATTTCCTTTTTAAACTGTTTCAAATATATTCTAACTTTCAAAAGTCCACAATATTAATTCGCTTGCTTATATATATTCTTGCTTATATGTATGTATATTCTATTCTATGTATGTATATTCTATTCTATGTATGTATATTCTATTCTATGTATGTATATTCTATTCTATGTATTAGCTTATATTTATTTCAAATATATTCTAGCTTATGTATTCAAAATAATACTTTTCAATCAATTTATACGAAGTTTATATCCAAAACACAAGTGTATTTATTAACTAAAATATTCCAATTTAACAAACAAAACTTCCGAACTAACAACCAAGTTTCCTTATTTCATTATTTCCCCATAAAATTAATTTGAAAATAACTTTTAATGAAATGGAAACCGTTTGTCAAAGTGTCTTGCAATTTAATCATATCACAAATCAGCTCTTTTATTGAGAGTAGTATGTATCTTTATTTTGAGAAAAACCTTTAAACTTTATTTCGTCCTTAGAGTTTCATTTAATATGCCATGAATTTTTTTGCAGCTATTGATAGGCATTAAATTTCCAAATTAATTATAGAAACTTTTATGATCAATTTAAATAATGTTCAGGTATCACTTTATTTCCGGGTTTGATCCACATATTATGGAATATAATTTATTTTAATTGAAAGAAAAATATTATCACTATTTTATTATTGCATTGATTTTTATCTATCTGTTCCTCAATAATACGAACTTGGCCTTATTTTGCAAAAGTAAATGTTAATATGCGATTCTTATTAAATAGGAATAATTATTAAATTACCAAATCCAATATATATTTTATTTCAACTATTTGAAAATGTTATTTTAATTCAAGATTCTGCGAAAAATTGGCATCATTTGCCTCTCTTAATGTATCTTGACTATGGTGACATCATTTTTTATAAAAATAATGGCAATGTTATTGTCCTCTAATTAAGATTTAAGGCAATTCCTATTACTTATATTTCGTAGAATAGTTCTATATCGCTTAAAATAATAATAAATCGGCTATATCTTTTATTTATTGGAAACATAATACATAATTAGAAAGTAAATTGCTATTAAATGCATAGCTTAAATTTTGTGGCATCTTTTTACAACAGTTATTTTGTTCACTTATGTTATAGTATGTGAATTATTCTATTTAAATATATTTTTCACTAGTTGCGCAAGATGGCCAACTCAATTTTTGGAAATATTGTGTAAATTTAATAATAAATTTATTTGTAACTTGCTTTTAATGATTTTCTGAATAAAGTATGATTTTTACATATATTAGAGATGGATAATTTTATAAAATTAACATTAAAGCACCGAGTAATTTAATAGCCTTATACATGCTCTTTTCATGACATTAAAATACTAATCACAATAGAATTATCCGGTACTTCTATACTTTAGATTTCACTCACTGTATCGTCATTTCTCTACTGCTCAAGTAAACAACTGCATAGATTTTAAGCAGAAACTTCCTTCTAACATTTTTAACATTGGTAGAAATTCTTTCAATTCAATATTGGTTACATCAGGGGAAAAAACCACACACACACACACACATACTCCGTTATTATCACATATAGAGAATCACTTTGATATTGAATTTTGATTATTAAATTTTAATATCTGCATCATATTTTCTTGATAGAAGAACACTCAAAATTTTTAAATGTAGCAAAGTAAAAAACCATTTATAATTGGAATGAAAATAAAATTAATTTTTTGAATGATGTAAGCTTTTTGATTTTATTAATTTCGGCATGATATACTTAAGAAGATTAAAGTAAAACATAAGAAAAAGCCTGCAAGTAAAGAACAATATAAGGTATTTCAATCCCTCCAAGTAAGATATTTACTCTTTAACAAAAAGTAAATACGATTTTAACATTTCCCCCTGTAGAAATGTTATGATATATCACACTGTTCGAATTTTATAAATTTAAAAAAAATGGTTAAATTATTTTTTTTAAAATATTTATATGAAAGTGTTTAATCAATGTAATTATTGTAATTAAAGGAGAAGGAGTTATTTTTTAGTTTGAATTCCTTAATTCGGTTGGAGAAACGCATGTATGGAACACGAACTGAGCACGATTTATCTCTTTATGGTCTTCAGAAGAATCTCTCATTGTGTGGCTTCCATAATTTTTTTTGAATCATTAACGCTTAGTGACCCTATAATTAGATTACTCCTATTGTATATAAAGCAGAAAGCCATATGCAAATCCATATTTAATGATCAACCTAAATGAAATTTGACATTTGAACTTCTCAAAACAAAAGAAATATCTCTGCCAACTTTTCAAATATAAACATCTTTTTTGCAACTAATCTTCCAAAAATAGCATCCTATAAGAATGATTTTTAACCTATTTTGAAATTATAAAGTATATTTTTATAATGAAATCGATTTCTTTTATTTATAAATTTTCACTAATATTAATAAATTTAATAATTTGTTTCACAGTTTGCAATATTATTTTCATTATTACTATAAAGTTCAGTTCAAATTTAGTGTTTTATTAAATCATTCGATCGCTGGTTTTAACTAATATCAGATGAAATAATATTTTCTTTTGCAATTACTTCATAATAGAATTTTCGGTTCTTTTTTTTTTTTTTTTTTAGTTCGTTGTATATGCACCTTTCAAAATGCATAAATTGATAAGAATTTTCTTTTAGTCATATAAAAACATAAAGCTAAATTTAAAATAAATGCATACCATATTAATATTTTAATTTATAATTTAATAAATTCTATATTACGGGTAAATAAACAGTTCGCATGTATTAATTAAATCTCAATGAAATAATAATAACCACCATTTTTTTATATATATCGAAGTTCAACTTTCAATCTTCCGAAATATTTTGATATTAAACTATGCGACGCCGGGTATTCTGATAGCAATTTTTAATAAATTTAAAAACATTTATTTTCTTTCAGATTTTTGCATATTGGATAGCAATAAAATGAAAAATTATAACTTAGGTATTCCATTATAGCATAATACTTTTACTAGAGAATGAATAAACTCTTACTTATACACGAATGCCGTAATTTATTTAGCATCAAAATATTCATTATTTAATTTTTATGCAATTCGTAAGATATATTCAAGATGCAATTTCCATTTCATATTTTTATCCGGAAACGTAATCGAAAAAACAAAATTCTTATGTAAATGGAATTTATAAAATTATTATTCATACTATATAAATAATTTCTCTCTCCCTTTGACTGGAGACTTGGAGATTCTTCATTTCTTATTAACTAGAATTCCATAGAATTTATAATTTCTATATCGGCGCATGTAATAAAGAAATTTTATTTCTAATATTTTTGTAACTTAACTATGCGAAGTAGTTACTAAACAAAATAACGGGCGAATAAAATTAAGAGATGTTTCAGAGCTCATTTATGCCGGGTTTACATTCGGCCAATCATAAGACGACCAGTAGGCAGCGCATGCGTAGGAAGGGTGGAAAATGCTGTTCGATCGATGGCAAGTAATTGTCCCGACGGGACAACAGCATCCCGATGTATTGTATTTTTTTCTTACTGCACATGCGTTTGTAGAATTTGGCCTGAAAATATTGATTACTTATCAGATTATTTCAGACTTTTTTACTGTTTGTTCTTTCTGATGCAAAGTTGTGTTTTTTTAAAAAAAAATATTAGCCATTTTTTTTCCGTTGTTTTCCAAATTTCGTTATGTTGCCCTCTTTTTTCAATTCCTACTATCAGCTCACACTCTCTCTCTATATATATATCTTGTTCAAATTTTCAATCCTTAATAAAATACTTTTTATTCACCCACTAAAGTTGAAATACATATTTTAAACTTGTAGTGGATGACACTTGATGTTAATACAGTTTTTTTGAATATTAATTAATTAAATTTGTCTAATAATTTCTATCTGATCTCCAAGTTCGCTAAATCGGTCACCATGTTGTCAAATCTGTCACCAATGTTGTAATTATTTAATAAAAAGTGACTAAAATATTAAAAAAAAAATGTTGACCTAAGTAGGAATTGACTTTAAAAAACAAGTAATATATAAAACAAAATTTTTTAACAGGTTTCTTTGTGTAAATATATATAATTTTATTACGATATGCAGTGAAAAATTCGGGGACGCCAAAACGGCAATTTATAGTCAAGCAGGAATACCTGAATCAATCTGATGAAATTGTAGCAAACATTAATCAGTCTCTTACTGCACATGCGCTGCCTACTGACTGTCTTATAACTGGCAGAGTGTAAATCCGGTATTATAGTCATTCAATAAAATGCGACCATATTTGTTTTGCATAACGATAACTATATACTTATCAAAGAGAATATCTAATTTGACCTTCTACAAGACGAATTCATGAAAAGTAAATATTATTTTTTTTATTCATAAAAGTTTCCAGATATTTCGATTCAATATTCTTATGTTCTTGCAGTTTGGTGGAAAATTGTTATTAATTGGACAAAATTTAATACAATAATTGCAGCCTCATATATTGATATATTTTAAATATTTAACCAATTTAAAATAATACAACAAACTAAATTTGAAACTATTTCTCAAATTTTTAAACAGAATAAGATTAAAGTAAATAATTAAGAAGTAATTAAAACCTGAAATATAATAAATATAAAAAGGTATTATTAATATATTAAATGTGAAATAAAAAATATTATTTAAATTATATAGAAATGCCATAAAAAATCTCAAAATTGTCAGTGTAAAATAGAAATTCTCCGAGAAAATAAAACCACCTTTATATGAAATCTGAATTGCAGGCGTTAAGATAGATGATTTATGAAGAGGCACAATGCACAGGAGTGTCCAAGATTGCATAAGAAAAACATCTTCAGTTTATTCCCGAATGCGTCCAAAAGTGAATAAGAAAAACATCATTATCTTTGATAATTGATTGATACAATAATTTTCCAGTAAAGACCATGTCAAGATCAGATTGGATTGGATTGAATTGTTTTGCAATCGTCCCCAGTTTACCAAAATTAAATTAGCTAAATTAGAGCAGAGCCAAAAGTCAACAAATTTGGCGACTTTGGTTAAAATATCGCCAGATTTTAAGATTTTCTAACTCGATAACCGGCAGAAGAGAAAATGATTTATATAAAAGATATGTTTCACTATACTTTTTCGATTGCTACTTGTTATTTTTTTTTCATTATTACGCTACTCATAAGTATAGAAAGTATAGAATTTAGAGAAAAAAAATTCATTATCGTAATAGAAGCATTTCATATGATTTTGCAAACATGGCAGAGTTCAAAATAAATGCCTCTGAAGTTCTTTAATGAAAAGTGGTTTCTAGAAAGTCAGAGGAGAATGTATTTAAGATTTAAAATGCTAATAAAAATGAAAAATTCTTTCTCATTTCAGATGCTGAAGATTATATTTTAAGTAATATACGCATTCTTATATCAGAAATTCCGATTCTATGTGATTCGATAAATACAGATTTTGGATAGTTCAAACTCAGATCAAGATGAAATGAAAATATGGAAATTCCTTTTAGAAAGAAGGCATTCAGTCTTTCAAAATATATACAATTTCCCTTTCTACAATTGAAGGTTAAAATAACAGTTAACAAAAAATAATTTGTCTTAAGAATGAGATTTAACATGTAGCTGGGAAAAAAGAAACGCATCTTAAAATGACTGATTTCAGTAAAAAATAATTGAAACAACTAATGAACCAATCATTGTTTAGGGACAAACTAAAAATTTATACTAGCCATGTTCAGTATTTTTTTTTTCCAGCAAACAACGTTAACTTCTTTCCGACCCCTTGAAAGATATTGAAACTAGGTTTTAATGTATTTGAGTTTAAATAAATATATAATTTCTTACTTAAATCCTTTTTTATTTCATAATTTCTACTTTCTGATAGAATTTCCTCTAACGAGCACCCTAGATAAAGGAATGAGAAGCTTCAAAATGAAGATTGATTCTGGTCACCCTGTGTACAAGATAACGGTATGGATAGATCCTCCACCCCGCTTTGATAATGGAATAAAATATATGGCCTTTGATGAGAACTAGGATTTGACCAGTTTCCACTTAAATCTATAGTTTCCAGATCTTCAATAATTCGAAAAGTAACAGAAGATCAACATTCCACTTGTGCCTTATATAAGTCCCAATACGTGTTTACAAATATTAAGGAAGATTAAAATACATATTACTCAATTTTGCCACTAGATGACTTAATAAAAATGAAATCAATGGGGTATATAATTTGATGTATTAATATATTATACATTATCAATATATCATGTAATCATACTTTGACATTTAAGAATTATTTATCTGTAAAACATTTTTCATCTATAATGGAACCAATTCAATAGAAAAAAATTAGTTTTAATAGAGTAGAAATCAAAGGAAACTTTAATTACAAATTCCATCTTCGGGATTATAAAACTATTATAGAGAAGTTCATAAGAAAAAGAAAATTGATATAAAATCAGTTAATTTAAACCAAATTAATCCTTTAAAAAACAAATATTTTCTATCTGTAATAATATAAATTTCACAATTACATTAAAAGAGGATTTAAACATCAAATGACTTTTAATGTGAATATTTGTGTCAATACTAGCACAACACTACTGAGTTTTGCGATCTATCTAAAAGTAAATCACACAAGTTAACATAAAACGTAAAACACTAACCTAAATTTTTCTTAAGCAAACTTTTCAACATGGAGCGAGATTGTCTTCATTTACATGAATATTCAAAAGCTTGCAAGTTTATGCATTTTTAAATTAACTCCTCTACACAGCAATAATGCATTCTAATTTTTATAGTAAAGACCATCTCCATTAATGCACTGAAAGCTAGTTAAACTGTAATTAGAAAGATTCTTCTAAGAATTATTTTTCTCCTTTTTCCAGTGTCGGTACTCCATTAATTAGAACATTCCCGCGTTCATTCTCTTGCATAATAGAACGTCTCATGAAGTACATGAATATTTGAGATCTTTTAAACCTTCCGTATTAAAATTTTAGAGTCAAAGGGAAAAAGATACATCGTTGCAGAATTTGAATTTTACTTTCTTTGTAAAAGTTTTTGAAAATGGTTGGTGAAAGGAAACATATTTCTCCCTAAGTTCGAAATGTAGGCTTAATGTTATTGTTGAACAACGTTAAAGAGTTTGTTTATATATAGATGGCAATGTTTCAGTAGGAGCTTTCTACATTGAAAAAGTTTTGTATTGCTTTAAAAATCTCCAAAGGGGGAACAATTTTTTGAATAGGTCAAATCACTTCTTTTTATATAAGTGGAAATGAAAATATAAAGTGAATATCATTTTACACTTTATATAATTTAAAAGTTCTCTTGCATTTCACTTTTTCAATTTTCCACACAATACTTCAGGCATTTTGGAGTTTTGTAATTTTTTTTGTTCCTCTGAATGTTTAAATGCTTCAAAAAGATGTTTAAAAACTGATGCAAAGGGAGATAACTTAAAATAAAAATATATGACATAATTTGGATTTTGCTATCCATCTTGATAACCGATCTATCACAAACATGTGTGGATCAATCACCAAGTGTGTGGTTGTGTTTATTACAACCAATTTATATATAACTTGATGTTCAAATTTCCTACAACAAAATTATTTAAGTATAAAATTTTGACAGACTCGCTAGCTCTGTGCATCGACTTATTAAACTTTTTTTAATATCTTTGTACTTGCTATGTTTATTCTGTACTTGAATCTTCCTAATAGAATGAATACCCTCCTGCCAATAAAGAGGTAAATATTCGGGCTTTTATCTTCAATCCATGCGATGTCTTTCACAGTAATGTAATTTTACTTTGATATTTTGTATAAATTTAAGTGTTTAATATGTAGTAAAAGTTATAAAAGGTAAGTTTTATAATGAAATAAATTCATACTTTTAATTTTTTAATGAAACAATTTGAATTCCGTTTTACTACTACTACTACTACTACTACTAATAATAATAATAATAATAAAGACTAATGGGGCAGTTTTGTAAAAATTAATACAGCATTGTCAACATTTAAGCAAAAATTTGCATAATTATTTTCAATTTTTAAGTGATATACAAATGTTTTCTGTAAGAATATTTTCGTCCTAATAATTGAGCATGATAATCCTGACTTTATATAATCATTCTTTCTTGGATACAGCTTGTATAACGATAAACATTTAGATTTATATCAATATTTATATTTTGCTGAATCTTCGCACTGAATCAGAATAAAAATAATCTTTTAGAATTATATCTCACCATTTGAACGTCTATTTAAGTATCTCCGTGTGAGTCAAAATTTAAAAATTCCATAACTACTCAAATGCAGTTGTAGAAATTTTACCATTTATTGAAAGTTGTCATTCTGAAATTCTATAGAAATGCAGTGTTAATTCAGCTAAAGCAATAAACAAATATAAACTGGTATCAACTAAATAACCTATTTTTGTAAAAAAATGTATTTGAAATTGGTTTCTTTTTATGTAGTTTGACTTGTTTTATTTTGTGATAAATGGGATTCCCCACTTCAGTATTTGTTGACTTTCAAATGAGCTCATGCTTTTAAATATTTCTTAATTATGTTTTTATGTAGCATTGACACAAATAGATTCCTCATCATGTCTGGAAGTGCGTTATTTAATTATTACTACAAAATTCAATAAAACTCAAAATAATGAATTAAAAATTATGGAATATATTTTATAAGACATTTAGGTAAAAAAAAAATCTATATTTTTGCAAAAAGTAGCAAAAATTGCTTTTAAGATTTTTGCAGGAAAAATGTCAGACTTCGTAATTTGTTTCATTTTTTTTTTCTTGCATAATTTATCCCAAAAGTGTTCATTTCTTAAAATTCTAAATACAAATAGCTATAAATTCTCTGTCTTTTCTTTAATTCACTCAATAAAAATTGATATATTTTCTGAATCTTCTTATTCGTTCATAATTGCATTTAATAGTTTAATAATTTTCTCAATTTTGATTTATTCGTTTACTAGTCATCGATTTCTTGAGTAAAATCATTTTTTTTTAAATTGGAAATTTTTTTAGTATTTAAGCCAATGTCATTTTGAATTTCGTTTTTTCTAATTTGGTAATTTTATCTGCAGTCAAATAGGTCTACTTTTTCTCAGATTTGAATTAATGTATTGTAGTCAGTTAAACTTCAAAACAAAATATTGTAGTTATCCGTAGCTTCTTTAACTTCTGTTTCCAGCTCTAAATTCTCTTTAATTTGGTATTGTTCCATTCCACCTCATACATGTTAAACTCTCTCTTAAAGTGCATGAATATTTAAAAGGAAATTACTTCTCAAAACATTTTTATGGCGGAATCAGAGTTTACGAGGAAAAAGCACAGATTTGAAGTTTATTTTCTTTATACGAAAAAGATAGAATAAAAGGAAGTGAAATATTTTAGATTTTCCTACTGGACATGTTGAACTTATAGTTTTTTAATGAACCCAAATAAAAGCAGACAAGACAGATAAGAATATAAATGTTCTTCCTAAGTATTTCTTTTTATTGCCGAAGTTTTCAATTTCTTCTATAGGTCTGTAAAATATGCAATTAGGTATAAGCGGTTGATAACTGAAGTGAAGAAAAAAATTGGAAAAAGTGAAATAGATTACAGATTTATTTTAAGGCAGATAATAGTAACAGATAGATTTATGAGTTGTATCCCTTTGTTTACAAATCTCATTTTCGAAATTCTAGAATTCTGAATTTGTTGAAAATTTTAATATTCTCTAAAAAGAGTTATTGTATTAATCATAAATGTAGATTTTGTGTTAATATTTTAAGATTCTGAAGCATTAAAAAAAATACAATCTAATTTAATTATTTAAGCTCTAATCAAGCAACATATATCTATAAAAGCGTTTACAATTTTCCTGACTTTTATTTTCTGAGTAAATTTAAGTTAATATATTTTATATTAACCGGCTTCGGCGACCACCTGTTTTTCCATTATTATTAGTATTATATATTTTAAATTAATTATCATAATTTCACATCATTGTTCGTGATTTCTCAAGCATGATATTTTAAACATTAAATTGTCATGGACATTTAATCTATGTTATTTAAACGACTGCATACTTGGCATTTGTTTTATTTCTTGAAATGAAACCTCTTAATCGCACCATGATATGAGTGTCTTTAAGAATTTAAAATATCGTATCTTTTATTTTTATAGCACATTGTAAATTGTAGCATTATAAATTTCCATCCTTGTTCCTCAAAAAAACTGTGTGAATAATAAAATAAATAATTCCATTTTAACTTTAATCACGGAAGTCATATTACTGATACTTCGACTCGCCCGAAGGCACACGGATAATATAACTGTATAACAGGACTGCCGCTACAACAACACTGGTTGGAACTGTGGTTGAGTTCTGAGGGTTATCACCGGCCACGGCACAGCCCTTCCTTAAGAAAGTACGTCCCATCATTGATGGGAGGAGCCAGACCCCCACCTTTTCGTATACCCTCCGGGATGGCGACAACCAACCACCATACGAGGCTTCTCTTCCTCATTTCGAGGGGCTTCCCCGGAGTGATAGCTTTAACAAAGGAAGAAGAATTCGTTGAATTATATATTTAATGGATGAGTGGAAAGGTTAATTTTATTCCTTTTATACCGAAACATAATGAGATTTTTTTAAATCTACAATATTTACAACAAATCAATATATTATATATAACTGCATAGTTAAAATATCTATAATTTTTATAGTATTAAAAATTTTATATATTTTTTAAACTATACAAACTTTTTTGAAATAACATAATGGAATCCTCCAAAATAATGCCTACTTTATTTAATTAAAATATATTTGCACCAAATTGTGTGACTTCGCCTTGCGTGCTCCCGACAACCCCTCCATCACTAAACGAAGCAGTATCGTCAGGATTTATTTGTGAACGATTGCTGTCTTTATCATAATTCATCCATATTACTGACCAATTCGCCAAACTGCGTCCTGTCCAAAGCGATTGGACTTTCAGTCATAAATTTGTCAGTTTCTGATCTTTCCCTACACCTATCTTCCTGTTTAACAAGGAGCGGGACACTACTTTTAGAAAATCTCAAATTTCTCCTCAATAAAAGAAAAGCAACTACAAGCTATTTATTTTCAAATAGTTGGCAAAAAGAACTATAAACTTTCATCATGATATCTTTCGTGTTTTAAGATTTTCTGGAAACATTAGCATCGTGATTAAGTCATTATTTTCAACTACCATATTGTGTTATTATCAGTAAAACGTGTGTCTTGAAGAACGCTCATACATCACAAAAATACACACAGACATTCATCTGTAATATAAATGCATATATCTTAAATGCATTTCAGATTTATATGTCTAAATCTTGCCAATCCTTCTTTTCTTTCCGGCATTTTTATGAAAATTAATGATACCAAAATTGTACATTGAATCATAAACAAGAGATATTCAGGCAAAAATAAGATACTGTACAAAAATAAAAAAAGTTACGCAGTGTTTCTATAATCGCAATGAATATACAGGGATTATCAAACATTTTCAAAAACATGACCCCATTTTTATTATTTTTTTTAATACTTGTAATTTTAATCCAAACTACCAAAAGTGATATTTCAGAATTAAGATCATATAATTATTTTCCTATGCTCTTTCATTAAATGCACGTACAAATAATTTCAATATACTTATTTGATAAATTTCCAAAGAGTTGCTTACATAATTACAAAGCATGCATCTTGTTATTATAATTTTACTGACAGCATCATTTTTAAAAAACAATCATGCATCTGTTTCATATGTCGCCCTCATTCAACACGCCACGTTTTTATTTGATGTTACGATTCCAAGATTTGCTCCTTAATTAAAAATTGTTTTCAGTGCAATTTAATTAAAACCGAAAATAAATATTCATAATAATTTTTTTTACTTAATTCCATGCTTCCAAATAAAATTAATTAGTACAGAAGAAACTGAAAATGCTACGTTCTAATATTAATACTCGTTTAACTACTAATTTAAAAACATCCGTTTCTTCAGCAATATCTTTTCTTTATTAAAGTTGAAAGCGTGTTACATTATTCCTCCAGCTTGTATTCCTAATTTTACAGCTGTTGCATGTTATTTCAATCTGTTATGGCTGTGTTATATAAATTATGCAGATAATGTGCAATATTACATCTACAAATTGCATTAATCTTTTAATATAAGAGACTGCGAAACTCGTATTTTTGAAGTAACATTATAATATTTAATTTACTTATTATCTAATCAACTAGTAAATGTACCCATCTGCATGGGTTGTTTTAATATTGACAACATATACAGATTTTTATAATGCAATTAGTGCTAGTAATGTCTTTTGGCATTTTTCCTCTTCTATCGTGAAATTTTCTGTCTTGTTAATTTACATTGCCTTTTTCTCAATATACAATGCTCACGAATGCTCAGATTAAAACTAACCTCCAAAATTGGAGTGAGATAAATGGTGGTCTACCAATAGAAAAAAAATTGCAATGACAAATACAAAATTAAAAAGAATACAGTATGTAAAATATTAGTAATAAATTTTAAATAATGTATTTCTACTCAGAATATAATGAATCCACATAAATATAAAATTATGAATAATGTTCAACTAAGGTAACTGATCTTTATAACAATCTATACTTATATAAAGCTCAAAGTGTGCGTGCGTGCTTGCGTGTGCGTGTGTGTGTATGGCGCTCTACAGGTCAGGCCGTTTTACTTACAGCTACCAAATTTGGTACATGTATACCTTGGAGGTCGGGATTGTTACTTGGAGTCCCTTTTTTGAATTTTTAATTAGAATTTAAATTATATATTAAAATTAACTTTCCAGCCAAAAAATCATTTCCTCCCCGCCAAATGAGTAAGGCTTTGGGTTTCCCCCCCCCCCCCCACGCAAATGAGATTAGGCTTAATAGGTTTTCGACCGATTATTTCAAACGATTAGATTTATCTTCTTAGTGTTTGATGCATTTAAAATCCAACATTGTTAATTAAACGATCTGCTCATGGTGAATCTGAGAAAGTTGTTGAAAGATTCTTCAGATATTACATAAATTAAGAAAGATATTCTTTAGGGCCCATAAAGTTTAAATTCTACGGGAGCTAACAGAAAATTACAGAGATACATATTACGTTATGGCGGAAGGCCTTTATAATATTATGAGTAAATTATATATCAAAATTTGAAGTTTTAAAATATTTTGATGAAGAAACTATTAAAATTAGAGTTACATAAAATATTTAATTATTAAAATCTTAACGAGCATTAAGAGTGGGGAACCGGATGGTCGCCAAAGGTGACTAGTATAGAATAAAATTGTAAACAAAATATTAATTTTATGACCTCGTGACTAGCATTTATTTCATAAATAAAAATTAGTTCAAGGATCCATGTCTTAAGGAGCACAGATAATGCAATTATTTTAAATATTTATATATTTTTTTAAATACTAACATGGAAAATTCAGAAATCGCTGAAATTACTTATTGTTAAATAGCAATAGCAAACAAATTGATATACGCAAGTTTCAAACTTTTTTATATCCATTTTGTGATTTATTCGTTTCGCTTATTTAAACATTGTAGCTTCAAAGCATTATCAGAAATCAACTGGTTGTTTGCTAAAAAGATTACAAATATTTGATGTAGATTGTCAAATAATTGCTGTTTTTAAATGTTTCAATTATCTGTTAAAATTTCATTACTTCAACGTAAAGTGAAACTACTGTCTTAACATACATATTAGTATCTTACTTATATTATATATAGTTTGTTTTAATATATTTACCTTAGAATTGGATCTATAGTGTAATGTAATGACATGTAATACATGACAGTAGAAATGTGCTAATATGTAGTATATGACAGATTTTTATGGATAGAACTAATTAAATTATTATGATAGCCAAACTGATGGTGCCAAAACAAAAGTTCAGATTTAAGAATACGATAATGAAGCAGTCTAAAGAGTCGTTCGAGATTTCTTTTGTCCGCTACATTACAGCTTACTTTCAAGAGTTGGCGACATACTTTATTTAAAATATTCTTTGTTATTTTGTTTTTTCATTTACTTAATTTATTATTTTAGATTAAATTAATTTTTTTAAATAGTTATTGCTTTTGTGATTGAAAAAATGATATTTTAACACTTAAAATTTATGTAGTGCAGAATATTTTTATCATATACTGTTTAAAACAAATATCACGAAATTTTTCTTGATTCAGATGAAATAATTCTATAGTTGAATTTAACCATTCATACAATGAGAGAAAAAAAGGAGACATTTCCACATTATGCGAAAAGAAAATTTTTGAATTCAGTGTTTGCCAAAGAAAATAATAGATTTTAGATAAGAAAACAATGCTTACTAAAGTCATTTTTTTTCTGCCTTTAACAGAAAAAATGTTGAAACGATGGTCTTGAGTACTTCGCAGTAATTCATATGGTAAAACAGAGTCATATGACCGAAGGAGAAGCTTAAAGAATTAATCGAGCTTAGAATGCAGTCGGGATAATTTGCAGCAGCAAACTCAACACTATCGTTGTATCTTTAACACAAATGATGATATATTTCTAATTTCAGCAAAATAAATCTACCATTGCGATCAATTTAAAGTTTTTTTTATCATTTATTTAATTTTCAAATTGTGGTACCAAACACATTCACAATTATTATTTAAAATACTTCACATCATTTCTTATAGCAGCATTTTGTTTTAAAATGTAGGATTTTCTGTAAAAAACAAAAAAAAATATTTATTTATTTTAATTCACATATCTGCTTTATAGTACTGTAATGAATAGTTAAAAATTTATAAAAACTCCATCAATAGTAACTGAAATGAACACCCAAACAAATTGTTGAAGAAAGTAAATTTTTATACAATTCAAATATTAAATTATGTTCAACATTAAATTATGTTATATAATGGACAGCTCAATATAATTATTTCTCGATATTTATTTTTTCCAAAGTTATAAAGCAATTAATTGTATCAATTTATTTTCAATCTTGAAACGTTGAAATAATTATATGCATCTAATAACTAAAAAATAATGCAATTCTAGGAAAAATTACTATTCAATATAATAACATAATTCAATCAATATAATCAATAAATATGATTCAATTCCATAAAATTAATATTCAGGTATTTCATTTTCTCCTCAGATGGAATAATTTTTTTTTGTTTAATTAACAAGAGACAAAAAGCGATAGAAATTTCTTTAAAAATGTATTCCATATTTTTATCAAAAATAGGATTTAAATGAAAAGCAGATTCCGATTTCCGAAAATAAGAAAATTTCGTTAATTTTCTATGTTAATTATTTTAATTCTCTCATATTCAAAATCGTTTGCTGGCAAAGAATTGTCCATAAAATTCCGTCAAATGTAGATGTAATTCACAGCCGATTATTTTAATTAATTGCTATGATACATATCTATCAACTTTGTCTGTTTTCGAGTTCACTTTTTCTTTTCATATTATTAGTTTTTTTTTTTTCCTTTTTTCAAAATTATAATATTTTTAAACTTTTAAAAATTATTCTGTTAACTGCTAAAAATTTCGCGAATTAGATACTTTTAAATTCATTTGATAGATGCATAATATTTTTTGCATTAGGGGGGAAATGTATTTTTATGTAGAGAGTTTGAATACATTTAAATTACTTAGAAATATTTAATAACGAAAAAGTGAAGTGTTATTCTGTTCATAAAATGCCTTTTGTTTAGATTGGGCAGTGATGATTATTTAATAATTGAAATAAAAAAATAAAATATTTTTTAACGAATTCTCTTATTTATTCTGACTAACAAAAAAAATTGTTTAGTATGAAAATTAGAAAATATTTCCAAAATATTTAAAATGAAATTTTTAAAATTAGTTAAATGGGAATAATATATCTGTTGCATTTGAAATATAAAAAGGAAAATCATTCCTTATTGTTATAAAGAATAACTGTTCACATCTGATTAAACACCTCTTTAATCTCATTTATAAGAAATTTTAAGTTTCATTTAAGAAATAGTAAAATTTATTTCAGTTGCTACATTTAAATGAAATTTTATATAATTATGATTTATTCTAAAGAAAAAATTGATTTATTTCTGCTATATTACTAAGGATTTAAAAAGAAAAATAATTGTTAAACTCAAGTAAAAATTGCAGAAATATAATTTAAAAGATTTATGGTTAGTTTGATGAATTTTGACAGCTAAGTTAATTTAAATTTAATGAGTTAAGTTACTTTAATTTTTAAATGAAATTTCACGAAATGTCTAGAATTTATTGTCAAGAATATTTCAAGTACTGTGTTTGTAGTGAACTTATTTCCATTAAACAGTATTAAACCTAAGAAATTAATAAAATAAAATAATAAATAAATGAAAAATAATAAATAAAAATAATAAACCGAATAACAAGAATTGTTACAACTGCTTCTGTTTCGTAATATTTGAATACATAGAGGAAGTAAAAATCGATTCTTTCTATATTATTAAAATATCTCTTTATCTATATCTATACTTATAATAAAGCTCAATGTGTGTGTGTGTGTGTTTGTGTTGGCGCTCTACAGGCGAGACTATTCAACCTACAGCTACAAATTCGGCACGTGTATAACTTGGAGGCCGGGAATGTGCACGTGGGGGTTATTTTTTCGAATTTTTAATTAGAATTTTATTTATTTAAAAATTAAGCGAAATTTTGGCGTGCTTCTGCTACAACTTCCGAAAATATTACCGCACAAAAAAGATTTTTACATGAAGTTAAAGATTAAAACATTATCTTTCAAATGATACCAATGTTTTAATCTTATAATTAAATTTCTTTTTTAATGAATTTTTAAATAAATATTTTAACTACATTTTTAAACAATTTTTTTCGTACAAAATAAAAATAAAATTTAAGCTTCACGAGCACGTTTTGCATTCATGGGAAAAAATTAGCTTTTTTCAAAGTGTTGCATCACATTGATTAAAGTTCCAATTAAAAATAAATTAAATCTTTTTGGAAATGAAATCTGCAAAAATATAAGTTTCGGCACGTGTCTGTAGGAAATGAAACAAATACGAAATATTCTTTCTAAAAAATAAATTCAAGAAAAATTATTTTGTGATCTTTTACACTCTATATTATTAATCTAAAAAATCAGTTTTATTTTAAGGCAAGTTTTCTTTAATATGAACAGGATATCCATTCAAATTAGGGTCACACAGCTACTTTGTAAACCTTTAGTAAGACACAGATCTGCTAAAATGATCTAAATGGAGAATGATTATATTTTATGTAACTTGATTCAATAAATGCTTAATAAATAACGAATTTTTGATTTTACATAAAGCTTCTGCTGTTTAAATCACGATTAAAAAAATTTTCTTGAAACACTAATATTTTAAATAAAAAGAGTTAATTTCCAATGAAATAAATCAATTAAACTGACGCTTAAACTGACTGATTTATGAAAATTTGAATATCACTATTCAATAAAAAAAAGGATAATTTTAGATTTCCCATCAATCGCTTCAAAGAAAATACTCCAATCAGCGCGCAGGTTTCTCAAGATTAATTGGCCTAAGATTATGCAAATGTTGAGTTTTTCTAAATTTTTAACATTTAAAACTTCATAAATAAGTCTTAGCTGACCGTGGAAAATAGAAACATTCATTCATTCATTTAAAATTTGGTGTGCCCAGAATATTTCTCAGAATATGATACCTTACTGCATTAAATTTAGACTTCATAATGTTTGAAATATATTTATAGGCCGGAACAAAATATTATTGATTTCATTTCAATCCTTTTGAAAACAAAACTAAAAACTGAATTTTATGCTGAATCTCAGAAATTTTTGTTGAATTATTGTTTGAGATATTACATAAATGATGAAAAATATTTTGTAGTTAACATAAGACTTAAATACCGAGCGATTCTGTTTGGAATACTCACATTCAATAATAATAATAATAAATAAATAAATAAATAACAATAAAGATGATAAATAAAATAAATCTCTCGGTTTTATTAAAAAATATCTTTATATTAATTGCAACTTCATCATTTCCACTTTAAATTAAAGTTGAAGTTTTACAGGATATGACAACAAATTAGCAAAATATATATAGTAAATTGAACGAAACGATCTAAACAGTATAAGTTTGGTATGACCATCAAAATTTGAAGATAAAAATGTTTTGTTTGAGAATCTATTAAGAGACCAGTTACTTAAACTATTTAATTGAAAATTGTAGCGAGCGATAACACTGACGAACCGGCTGGTCTCCAAAGGCGATTAGTTATTAATAAAACGTGTAAGTTGAATAAAAATGTTTCTGGACAAATGGAATAAAAATGTTTCCTGTTACAGAATTATTTCCAAATTATACTATAAATAATTTGGCCTTATCATATAATCCAATAAAAAAACGAGTACTTAAAAAAATCATATATTTTATAGATTGCATTCAATACCAGTTTGAAATATTAAAGATAGAGTTATATATTTTTATAAGGAAAAATATTTTGATGCATTTAAATCTTAATTAAAAATAGAGTTTTCAAAATTTAAATTTAAATCTAAGCTTTCATTTTTTATTATTCATTTTCAAACTTTCATTATAAGCTCAAAACCAAAAAAAAGCCAAAATTATGATTGTTAACTAATATTACTTCAGAAAATAATAAAAAGTAATCAATCTGGAAAAAATATAATACTATAATGTATATTGTTTTTATTATAAAGTCTTAGTCTCCTAGAATAATTGCCATAAATGATCGTAACCGTCTTCTAAGTATGAAATAATTTCTTCAAAAAAAAGTTTATACATCATTGTGGTTAGATTAATAAAAATTAATATAATCACAGAAAAGTCAGAGTATAATTTTAAGACCCATTTTTGATATCCAAAGATTTTATGTATCACTTTTTTTCCCTTAAAAATACTTTCCCTTAAAGATACTTTTCCCTTAAAGATACTTTTTCTTTAGCCGGGTACGCGCCAAATAATTTAGATCTGCGTCAAAGAAAATGTCACCCAGAAAAGAGTGTAGCATTAGTTTTGTACGCTGATTGGAATAAAACTTGGCACGTCTTTTTGGCGAAGGCTGAAGTACTTGGCGACCTATCGCTTCCTACGTAATCTCTGTAGCATTTGCTCTTTTCCCTTCCTGTTTTTATTTTTTATTGCAATTTACTTCAACAGTGTCTGTTAGAAACTATTGGGCAATTTATCGCAGTATTATTATTTTCCTATTCATTTCTACATTCCATTAGGGAATTCACTCAGCGTAAGTTTGGCTTCACTTAACTACTTGGAAAATCAAAGTTATTCAACTTAATAGAAATGCATTAATTATCCTATATTGATTATTTTCTGACAGAAATAGAATTTATATTGATTCTTTGTCTTAAAAAATTATGTTCTAAAGCGTTAAGAACAAAAGGCTGTTATCTCCCTTGATTCTATCACCCTGAATTCTTTTTGCCAGCTTTCTGAACAAATCAAGTTTCGAAACATCGGAAGTTGTAAGATCATTTCTGGAAATCAGAGTAATTCATCAATGCCACCTTAGCCATTTGTTGGATACAATAACAATAGCTAAGTTGGCTATTATCTGACAATACAATAACATTTTAACCATTGTTATTTTCTCTAGTAGTTTGCTTCACTCGCACTTGTTTCCGCGTATTTCTTATTAATTCTTTCAGTGAAGATTTACTGAACTATAAATATAACAGTTCAGTGAATCTTTTTGAAATGCGCATGTTAATTGCTTTATCTGTAAATAAGGTATTGTTGTTAAGGCAATTATTAAGGTTATTCTGGTATCTATATATTGTAGCAATGTCAAATTACTTTTTAAAATTAAGTGAATGAACAAACATTTTTTGGAAAGGAATTACATTTTTTCTTAAAAATCTATTATTTAATAAATTTTAACACTATTTTAATTTAATTTTTTTATGTCTTTGAAAATCTGAAATATTTCCAGGTGGCATAAATTTCTGAAACGTCCAGTAATTTTATACCGTGAAAAACTATTTTCCTTCATTTCAGAACACAATTATCTATCAAAAGATTGAATTCAAATTTTAAATATCTGAATTTCTAATAGAATCTCTAATTATAAAATCTGGTTATTAGACTATGGTATTTATATAAAGAAAATACAATAAGGAAGGCAAGGAAATATAACATGAAATTCAACGTTTTTCAAATGAATTCATTAACCAGTTTTCAAGTGTCCTAAAATTTAGCATACACATACAGGGCGATTATAAAAATTATCACGGTATATGAGATCATAACTATCTCAAGAACTGAATAAAATTTTGGTTTGAAGGCCCTTTGAAGTTTGCGCTCAAGAATCATGATAAACAGCAGTTAAGCTCAAACAATTACGGTTAAGCGACAAAAATTTCAAAATTTTCAAATAGTAACACCAACTTTTTTTATTGGAATATGTTTACCATATAAAAAAAACAACTATAAATAGCTTTTGAACGGTACCTGAAAAGCATAATTCATCAGAGCTAGACAGACTTAATAAAAAAGAGAAAACAAATGAGTAGTGCCTAAGAGAGACGTTCAATGAAGTTCAAAAGACTCTTTTCAGCTTGGCTTGTGCTTTGATTCTTCGCACCATCTACTGCATGCAAGTTGCCATTGTTGTTGAAGTAGGTGGAGTAGAAAATTTGTGAAACACAAAATGTTTTTTCTATTGCTTCTGTACTGAAAGCTTATGAGCCAGTTAACAGATACGCTACATGAGCAATTGCCTTTGTATTGTGGTCATGTTATTGGGCTGCGAACCACAAGGTCCAGCGTTATGGCTAGTGTGTGTGAGTGAGTGGTTGATGATGCTTTTGCTGCTTCAAGTGAGTCTGACGACTTTGGTTTGCTGCGTCAAGTGAATCTGACGACTTTGGTTTGCTGCGTCAATTGAATCTGACGATTTCGGTTGTGGATAGATGGTGCTACAACAGCTGTACGAAGGTTGAAGGTTCATCGTCCGAGGTTATCAATGTAGTGGATTAGAAAGAGCGAGGATAGAACCTGGGACCTTGTGGTTCGCAGCCCAGTAACATGTCCACAATGCAAAAGCAATTGGTCGTGTAGCGTAGCTGTTAACTGGCTTATAAGCTTTCACTACAGTTCTCTGCTGTTATTAATGATTTTCTGTTTTCTTCCTAGTCTCTCTAGCTCTGCTGGTTTTCGTGGTGCAGGTACTGTTCCAACGCTATTGTATTTTCAATGGAGAAAACATTCCAATAAAATAAAAGTTGGTATTGCCATTGGAAAATTTTGAAATTGTATCATTGTACCTGTAACTATTAGAGGTTAACTACCCTTTGTTAACTATTCTATATGGTTGTTGAGCGCATATCTTAAAATTCCTTGAACCAAAATTTTATAAATTTCCTAACTAATTTTATAAAGATAGTTACGATCTCGTATATCAGAATAATTTTTTATAATCACCATGAATGTTAGTATAAATGTGAGTGCTTATTATTAATAATTATATATCATTAATAAATATACATACAGAAGGCACATTATATACACCTGAATCTCAATTTGTTAATTGATATGTATTTGTGCGTGTGCGCGCGCGCGAAGTTAACTGGCAATTAAACCGACATGGTTGAAGAAATTCACAAATCTTATGGATTAGAAAATGTTTTTAAAATTTTCGATTAAACAAAATATAGAAACATATCACTCTATGTGAATAATTTTTTGTAGTTGAAAGCAAAATGTTGCGTTTTTATAAACATTGAACTATAATTCCTAATGAAAGAATTAAAGATTTAATAGACAATATTTATCAACATAACAAATTATGTTGAAGCTTATTCTATTATTTATATATTTTATAATGTATATAAATTTTGCATAACATGCCATTTACAGTTTGAAGACCTTTCTACCATTGGGTTGAAACATTTTTGAAAAAAAAATCACTTTTTCGATTAGATTTCTTACTAACTACTTCCTTACTTATCTACTTTCTAACAGCTATTTTTAAATAAAATAAGTCAATAGTACTTTAATTACCATGGCAATTGCAAACTTTATCTTCATTTTACCAATAAAAATCCTCTTTCAAAACGATTCTGTAGATTCATTGCCTCTTCAAGGTGTGTTTCAATTTCCAGTTTTGCAGTACTGAATCGAATGAGAGAAAGCAAATTCTCGACTTTTCTGTAAGAGTAAATAGAAACCTTAATTAACTTTTAGCTAGGTTAATTAAGCCTTAGTCTGGATATGTTAATTCCTTTTATTCCTCGATTAGGTTCCCTTCTTGCGTTTCTATTTATTTCAAGGGATATTTGTCGCTATGGAATTATTCAATTAGGCGCAACTTTATATACTGGTAGTAAAACATAGGAGAAATAATGTGCTTTATACCACACAGTTCTGTAATTTTTTTTTTAGTCATTAAGGTCGAATTATATTCATCGATAAAATTTTTATGAAAAATTGAAGATATATCTGGATTTTCTTTGTAATTATTAAAGTAATTAAATTTTTAATTATTAACGCTTTGTTTATATTGAATTTTTATATTACCATGAGCAATAATAATCATTTACTATCTGTAAAGTGTAAGGTATGCTATTTAATTAATCAATTAATGAATCCATTGAGGGACGAAGTTACAAATATTTAAAATGTTGCAATTTTACTTCAAAAGCCAGCATGAATTATTATCAATTTTAAATTGATTCCCAGGTAAAAAAAGAGTACTGCCACTTCTATTTTACTACCCATATTTTTATATGCAATTGAGTCGATATTGCATCATTTGTAACGATTCAAGCATAATAATATCTCTAACATCTGACTGTATATAATTTGTCTTCAATGTTACATTATGTCCCCGATTTCTTAATGGTACCATTTTGAAACATGACAATGTTACTGCCATTAAAGCCGTCCAAAATAGTGCACATATACTGTACAGTATTTTATGATATAAAACAATATTGGCAATATTGTATATTATTATTTAATATTGAATAATATTATATTGTTACGAAATTTTCCTTGTGGGTGTATTTGGAGACAATCCAATTAGCAGGATTTTAGAAAAATAAAGCTCTTTATTTTTACAGTCTACCAGGAAAACTCCAAAGTAGCTCAAAGCAACAGCATTTGCATCAGTCAACAAGAAATATCGGCAATCAATCACAATAACACAGCGCATACAATCACTAACTCTGCAGCTTGCCTGCTGTCCAATACTGCACTCACACCTTGGTCTTGAGTGCTTCCTTTTTATAGTCTTTCCACAGGAAGAGATGTAATCTTTGGAAAGTTCCAGAATTTACTCCAAGCTTCAGGGAAAAACTGGTGTCGGTTCATACAACGTTCAGACCATCTGGATTTGTCTAGAAGATTCCTTTTGTCGCCAAGATCGCCAACTTTTGTCTCCAAAATGATTGTCAAATTTCTCGCCAAGTCGCCAATTGTTTTTGTTAAGATTGACATGTCAGGGATACGTTTTACCATTTTATAATATAATATCATGCAATATTGTACAATATTGCGCTACAGGCTGTGCTAACTGGGATTTAATTAATCTTGAAATTGCTTTCTGTTTATTGTGTTCAGAATATTATTTTGGAGATTTAATGATTTTTATACTGTTTTTATATGAATTCAACCAAATTTAACTCTTGTTCAAAGAAATTTATTTATAAATATTGAATAAAAACTGATTTTTAAAAAAATATAAATTCGTGCAATACTTTAAAAATTCTTTTTTATAATCTGTATTAGACATTTTAATTAGTTTATATGTACTAAAAAAACATGTCTTAGATTAAATTACTTTAAAAATATGACGAATTTTACTTAAGAATTAAATATGAATAGTATTTTTTCAAAAAAAAATCATTTCCATTCATTGCTATTTCGGAGAAATTCAATAATTTAAAGAACATTCAGAAGACTTTTGTTTGATTTATGGAATACATTTTCACGTTTCATATGACTTCAAATAAATTCTAAACGAATTTTCAATCGATTTTCTTTTCATGCAACTTCTCAAATTTTTTTTTCCTTTTCAATTCGAAGTACTTTCGAAAACAAATACTGTGCTTTCAAATTAAAAAAAAACGATTAGTTTTAATAAAAGTAAATATTTTTATTTCGCCAAATACTTTCAGCTTTAGAAAAATATTGTTTTCTATTTCTTCTCGATAAAAGATTTTTTTTTTTGGCATGTCATTTGATTTTAAATAAATTTCTAAATTACTTTCTAATAACTTTTTTTCTAAATTACTTTTTAACATTATTTCCATGCGTGTTTTTTAAATGAATATTTCGGATAAAAATGCCCCTCCCCCCCAAAAAAAGTCATTAGATAAAAGGGAAATTTAAGTAAGTAAAAAAATAATTGGATTTTATTACAAACTGGTATTTAATTTAACATACGCTTTGAACTTAAAGCTTTTATTTTCCATTTGGTTTGAAATCAATGTCATTCGAGGAAACGCATTTACATACAGTCATAGCTATATGTGTCAAAGGATATATTATTTGGATATTATTTGGATGATTTGTCCAGTAAGTTTTTGAAATGCGTTTTAATGAAAATTTTCCATGCGTTTGTGGGAAATAAAAGAAGCCAGCACATTGTTGATTGGTAAACTTTATTTTCAAACAACTTGTCAGATTTCAGGAATGAAATGATTTGGCTTACAATTGTCCGTATTGCCCGCAGTAAATCTGAAGGCACATGCCGCAAGAAAACAAGGTACTTTGGCGCACTGAGGCGTTCGGGCAGAAAATACAGTCCCAAAAGATAGCCCAGATGTTAATATTAAACTTGCGTTGTACGTTCGACGATATAGTGATGCGAGGATTTTCGAATGACAAAATTTACATACGGGGAAGCTTCTTTCTTGATTACCTTGTACCTAATAATCGCATTCATAGGGCGATTTTCTTCGCCAGGTTCATTGTTTTTACAACGCCTGGTTTTGCGATTTTCACTGTGTAAATGCTATCCGGACCCTTATGTTTTCTGGTATTTTTTCATCTACTTAATGCCTATTATCCTTGTTCTGAATTTATCTTTCGAATTTGAAAAAAAAAACTCTCAGTAAACCTCGGTGCCGATGTTGCAAAGATGATTTCTGGTGCTCATTTTAGTTTTTCTCGAATATCTCAAGAATTCATCAGTTTTCACTCTACATGCTTATATCAAATTAAAGAGTAAAATTCTTTACATTTTCGAGCTTTTATTTTTCTTCAAGTTTTACTATTTTTTCAGATTAGGATTCTTAACTACTTTTTTCGTTTTCAATAATTCACGACTCCCTGGATTATCAAATTGGCATGTTACTTACATGAAAAAAAAACATATTTTAAGAATACACCTTTATTAAAAAAAATCAAATAAAATACATTTGCCATTTTGTTTATCAATTATTTTACAGTTTCCAACAATTTTCCGACTATATTTTTGCGATTTTCACCTACTAAATGTTTGGGACCATATGTTGTATATTGATTTTTTATCCTCTTGATGCCTACTATCACCTCTCTGAATTTGTAGGTTGAATTCGGCAACACCATGTATATTATATCAGTAGAAGAGAAGAATCAAAGAAAAGACAATAACTTCCCTCTGTATTGGAGATCTTAAGAATCTCGGATATCCTGATGTTTAAACTTTAAAGAAGAGTAATAACGTTTCGTTGTTAAACAGTTAAAAAATTTAAAATGCAAAATTAAAAATCCATAAAATGGAAAAATTCCGAAATAAATAGATAATATTTATAAAATGCATAAAAATGAGTAATTATAATTCTCCTAAAATAAACCATAATTGTAAAGCATCGTATGTTCAAGGTGTCAGATTAAAGTAGTCAATGGCATTAAAATCCATAACAAAGATTTTGTAGACAAAAAAGCAACAATAAGTATTCATAAGTCAACCATATTAAAAAATAAAAACATATTTGAATAGTAAGCTTAAAATGTTGATTATCAACAATACAAAGAATGCCTAGTTAAACAACAATGCTTATTCTATTCAACAAATTCTGCTTCATGTAGTTTCTACCGTTGCAGTCACAGAAGTTTAGGATTACAAAAAGATTATTAAGATAATTTTATTTAATTATTGAAAATTCCATACTACAAAATTATGGAAATGATGAAACGGCAGTGTGGGAATGAAAAATATATCTTTCCCATAAACACGCAAACCAAATTCTGAGTATTTCTTTATTATATATTTTATATTTTTAACGATAATGCTTAGTTTCCTCAATTTTTATTGTATCGATTGAAATTTTATCACTTACGTTCAACATTCAGTTTTAAATTTTAAGTTAAATAAGAGAAAATAAACATGCATAGAGGAATTTTAAAAAGTATAAATATACTTCGTTAACAAAACATAAGTGTTTTATATGATAAGTTACATAAAAGCTTTAATGGAAATGGAGTATCCATTAAACTCTTCGAATTAGTCTCTCTTAAGTTAGCTAGTGCTAAATAAAATTTACATTATACAGATTTCGTTTAAAAAATTCTTAATTGAAGTTTTTAGTTTCCTGTATGGTTCATAATTAATTTCTCTGCTATCAGGGATTTTACATCAATGACAAAAATTAATTTTGTTCAATTTTTTTTTTCAAAATTTCATTATTTCTATTCACAGGAATAATTAATAAAATTAAGATTTGGAAATTACTAGGGGAATATTTTCGTGACAAAGTACATTTCTGATAAATTTACATCAACTAAAAAATATTACATATATTAGATTAAGCTTTTATACTAAGAAGATAGAGTGGTTTCATTTCATTTGTAATCATTCTAAAAGTATAATTCTTCTTGATTCCGAGATGTAACTATATCCTAAAACAATTCTTCTATACTTCGTAAAAGAAAAGTTAATACTTCAATTTTTTTTTTTTATTTATTTGTTTATCGAAGACAAGGCTTTTAGAGTAATTTGGTAAAATAACCTACATTATATTTCCATTTCCTTATATTTCTTAGAATTAAAAGTAAAAATTTTATTCAGAATCATAGAAAGAAAAGTAAAAATTTAATTATAAGTTTAAAAAGGTTTATTTCTTAGAACTGAATATTTTGAATTTAAATTGATTGGTTGAATTTGTTGCTACGACAGTTCTTGGAAATTATACGAGATATTTAGAATTCCTCAAGAAATAATTGGAATTCTTCCTTAGAGAATACGTAGTCATTAATATTATTTTATAGTAGGGCAATTTTTCAGTCATTTCACAGAAAACACAATGAAAGAATCTTATTAAATGGAAGTCATCTGAGAACTAAGTTCCAGAAATCAGATTTTAATCTATTTCTGCATACGAAAAAAAATCATTTCTTTTTTAAAAGAAGTTGCCGTTTATTTTAAAAAGCAAACGATTTAAATAATGGAAGAAAATATTTTGAAAGATCTAGGATCATAACACATTTATCTTTTTAGTTCTTTAATAAAAGCAATTGTTCATTTATTTCACTTTCTAACATATGCAGAAGAAAAAAAAAATGTAACTATCAGAATGCTCGCAATTTTTCCGAATCTCTATGTTTCAGAGCTTTATGAGTTCGTAAACACATTTTTGAAGTTGTATCCGTCGGTGAGCACTATAAATAAAGAAAGACCTTAAGTTAGATAGATGGAATTAGGTAAATGTTCGTATTCAAGTTTATACATTTCTATTAACCTATAAACGAATTCCAATAAATATTCAAATCAATTCACACAATAACTGCTAAACGAAAATAGCTTGATTGAAAAAATTCGCCTCTCATATTTAGCATGTAAGGTGTAAATATGTGTCACCTTTAGAGTCAAATGGGATAAAAACCTGCTCTGTATGTGCTATTACAATAAAGCAAAAGCGTTGAGTCAAACACTTGAAATTTGGTTTGCGATTTTGTGATCTTAATTTTAGTTCGGCGTCAAATCTTGATTTTATTCCGTCAAAAGCCACGAGTCCAAAATATGCATTAGGTTTTCGGACACTTGAGTATTTACCGCATTCTAGCATTAATCACCAATAATCACAATATAATAATCTCTCATTACTATTATTCAACAATGACATGCCGTTAATAATACGTAAATAAATGAGAGATAATGCAAGAAAGATTCGGTGAGGTTACTTCTGATGTTTATTATGAATTTTCTTTTTCATAAGTTATTTATAAAAATTATATCTGTGACCTTATATTACAAAGGGGAAGTCATGTTTCAATTATTTTCCAAACATAAAAATATTTCCCAATTTACTGTATTATCCCTGAAAAAAATGAAATTTTAACATTTGTTATCAAATATTGAATTTATGATCAGTTACTTTTTTAAATGAAACTTATTTCTAAATTCCTTCGATTTTTATAATTATATGTACGGGTAAATTTCTTACATATTATTAAACATTTTTACCGTTACATATAATTATAAAGATCGAAGGGCTCTATATTCATCTCATAAATACATCCTCTAATGGATAAATTAGCATTAATAATTCAGGAAATTTAAGGTTTTCCTTTAAAAATGCATTTTATAAAATAAAATGCAAACTTTTCAGATGTTTAAGAGAACATATACTGTCAGTTAAAAATTTAAAATGGCATGCCTCAAAATGCTGATATGATTATATCTAATAACAGATCATTTAAAATTCTAAGCAATCAAATTAATTCGAGCATCTTAATTTGATTAATTTATACTATTTTACAATATAGTTTTAACACATTTATTTTTGAATTATATATCATGAAAATTCTTATTTCATATCTGATAATTTTCTTTGCGCATTCATGGAATTCTAATCATTTAAGCAATGCCGTAAAAGGAATACAAAAATGCAATAATTTTAGATCAAAATTGAAAAAAAGTTTTAGTAGATCTTTAGAGTTCAATTTTACAGAATACGATAATTTCCCACATGAAAAAAAAATATATATATATTTTAGTTCCCAAAAATTATTATTTTTATTCCACAACTAGCCGCCTTTGGCGACCAGCCGGTTCACCAGTATTACCGCTCGCTACAATTTTCAATTAAATCTTTTAAGTAATTGGTCTCTTAAAGGATTCTCAAACAAAACATTTTTAATCTTCAAATTTTGATAGTCATACCAAACTTATATTGTTTAGATCGTTTCGTTCAATTTACTATATATATTTTGCTAATGTGTTGCCATTTCCGGTAAAACTTCAACTTTAATTAAAAATGTAAATGACGAAATTGCAATTAATATTAAGATATTTTTTAATAAAACCAAGCGTTTTATTTTATTAATCATCTTTATTGTTATTAATTAATTATTATTATTATTGAATATGAGTATTGCAAACAGAATTGCTCGGTATTTAAGTCTTATGTAAACTACAAAATATTTTTTTATAGTTTATGTAATATCTCAAACAATAATTCAACAAAAATTTCTGAGATTCAGTATAAAATTCAGTTTTTAGTTTTGCTTTCAAAAGGATTGAAATGAAATCAATAATAATATTTTGTTCCTGCTTATAAATATATTTCAAAAATTATGAAGTCTAAATTTAATGCAGTAAGGTATTATATTCTGATAAATATTCTGGACGCACCAAATTTTAAATAAATGAATGAATGTTTCTATTTTCCACGATCATCTAAGACTTATTTATGAAGTTTTAAATGTTAAAAATTTAGAAAAACTCACCATTTTCATAATCTTAGGCCAATTAATCTTGAGAAACCTGCGCGCTTATTGGCGTATTTTCTTTGAAACGATAGATGAAAAATCTAAAATTATCCTTTTTTTATTGAATAGTGATATTCAAATCTTCATAAATCAGTCAGTTTAAGTGATTGGAAATTAACTCTTAAAAGTCAGTGATTTAATTGATTGGAAATTAACTCTATGACCACCATAAAATATGTGTTTTCTCTTGTGGTGTATGCATTCTCCTTAATATCCGATGGAATAAAACATTACATACAAAAGTACTACATAGAGCAAACACATCAAAAGTAAACATAACTTTTCAATAGTTGCCAAAAACAAAAGAGAAAAATGCAATTAATAAGCAGACGATATTTAGAAAAGTATAGATATTTAGATTGGAAAATGAAATTATCTGAAATTAAAAACACGCGCAGACGATATTTACAAAAGTAAAAATATTCAAACCTGAAAAGGGAAATTTACGAGTTATTCCATCAATAAATTCCATAAGTTTGTTTACATCTTCATTATTTTATGAGTCATTAAATATCAAAATGGATCCGGGACTGAATAAACACCCTGTATAGAAAGTGTAAAATATCATAAAATAATTTTTCTTGAATTTATTTTTTAGAAAAAATAATATTTCATATTTGTTTCATTTCCTACAGACACTTGCCGAAAATTATATTTTTGCAGATTTCATTTCCAAAAAGATTTAATTTATTTTCAGTTAGAGCTTTAATCAGTGTGATGGCAACACTTTGAAAAAAGCTATTTTTTTCTCTTGAATGCGAAACTTGCTTAATCCTCATTTTTATTTTTGACGAAAAAAATTATTGAAAAACATAGTTAAAATATTTATTTAAAAAATCATTAAAAATAGAAATTTAATTTTAAGATTAAAACAGTAGTATCATTTAAAAGATAAAATTTTTATCTTTAACTTCATGTAAAAATCTTTTTTGTGCGGTAATATTTTCGGCAGTTATAGCAGAAACACGTCAAAATTTCGCTTAATTTTTAAATAAATAAAATTCTAGTTAAAAATTCGAAAAAATAACCTCCAGGTGCACATTCCCGGCCTCCAAGGTATACACGTGCCAAATTTGGTAGCTGTAGGTTGAATGGTCTGGTCTGTAGAGCGCCAACACACACACACACATTGAGCTTTATTATAAGTATAGATTAGAGTTAGTTAGGCTGAATGCGAAGTAATTTTATTTAATTTGATTCTTTAGATGTCACTACATGATGTTACCTCGCTTGGATGGCTAGCCATTAATTTATACATTTCTTCCAGTAAAAAGGAATTTTAAATATATCCATTACCAAAATTAATTTTATATTGCTTATATTAACTGCTCGTCATTTAGTAAAAACTAAATTATCAATCAGCGATGCCTGTACCACGTTATCCTTTGTGTGTGTGTGTGTGTGTGTGTGTGCGTGCGCATGTACGCTGATTTTAACAGCTGATTGACCGAATAGAAGGTTCGCTTCATTTCACCATGGGAGGTATAATTGACGTACAAAGAATAGGTGATGATAAAAGATGCACCAGTCTACATGGAGACACAAGACAGAGAGAAACATACAGTTTTCCGTTCAATGTTAATGCCATGAGATATTGATACTGATTTCTGTGGTACACGTCGACTAAGGAAATGAAATCTTGAGTATTTTTTAAAAAATTTTGCAATTATTAGAAGTTTTTATCCCTTCACTCTGAGCAATAGAAAATGCATATATCAGTAGTTTTTAAGAGTGCATGCAGAATTTATTAAATATAAAAATTATTTGGATCAGGAAATAAGAGAACGGTTAGAGTTATTAAACATTGAAGATAATATGGACCAATTTAACATAAAAACAAGGAAATTAATTAAGATTCAATTTAGATTTTTAAAATATCATTACACATACATATACTTTAGAGAAGCAAATAATAATAATAATTCTAAGATATTTAATAATGAAAATTTAATTTTTTTTTCCTTTTCCATATTTGATAAGACCCATTTCAACAAAATTTTTAGTTTTATAATATTAACAATGAAATAATCGCCGAAGACTGCATGTATTAGTAAGATTAATTTAGTCATAAAAAACAGTGTTGATGAATGCGTCTTATCTTGAAAAGGATACGATATTATTTTTTATCATTATTTCGATTTATACATGCGGAATAAATAATAATAAAGCATTCCCAGTGTAGGCTACATTTCAAAAGTGATGAAATTAATTCATGAGTGTTTTGCATTTCGGGAATTTCGTTCTGGAAATTAAAACTACTTTTTATTTCCATTCCGAATGGGTATTTTAATGAATGATTCTTGACCATTTTCATGCACTTTTATTTCTTGTTTTCGAAGGTTAAAATTTTTAATCGTACCAGCTCAATTTACAATCATTTTTTCATACAATTGAAGTCCCCCAAATTGCCGAATTTCAAAGCAAATAAACAATCGAAAAAGAAATATTTTTTTAATTAAGTCAATTCTTAATAATTCAGACTTATTATCAAATTAGTATCAAAAAATTTGACTTGATTATGTGTGCACGAACAGTTTTTATATTAAATACATTAGAGTTTTTTCAACTCCTATTAGTTCATACTTTCCCTATATATATTTATATATCTTGTTTAAATTTTCAATTGTTAATAAAATACTTTTTATTCATCCACTGAAGTTCAAATACATTTTTTTTAAACTTGCAGTGGATGTCACTTGATGTTAATACATTTTTTTTTCAAATATTAATTCATTAATTATTAAATTTAATTATTGTTTAATACTTTGAATAGAGTTTTAGCAGTATGTAATGAAAAGTAATCAGCGGGCCGTAGCTCAATCGGCAAAATGCAAGGATTTCAGTATTTTTAACGTGAAGGCGAAAAATGCGAGTTCAATCCTTGCGAAAGTAGGAATTGACTTAATTTTTTTTAAATATTTTTTGTTGTGAATAAAATCATACTATTGGTTTGTTTTGATTTGGTTATTGACGGCCTGTTTTAAAGCAACACTATGGCTATTTTGGAGAGGATCTCGTACGTTTGAACAGCGGTCAGATGACGAGGACGATACCTGAGCTGACACCTCCTTCACAAAACTTCTGCACTTCACCAGAGGGAGGACGTTTGGTCCCGACGGATTTAACATGCACCAGCCCCTCTTACACGACGGTTCTTAGGTTGAATAGGGCCCCGAACCTGAAATCCTTCGGTTCCGAAGCCGAGACCTTACTACCAGGTCACTGCTCCCATCAATGTGCAATATAAAGAAGTATTTTGCCGAATTATTTATAAATTAACCAGTCTGTATTTGCCGAATTATTTATAAATTAACCAGTCTGTCTTTAAACAATATTTATAATTAATCCAGCGATTATGGAGTAAATGTAGGAAATTGGAGAAATAGCACATTTACTACTCTAAATGTTTTTTAAAGAATTTATTAATATGTTTTGAGTATTTGAAAATAAATTTTAAAATTAAGCTACATTATTTTATTTGAACCTTACAATGTTAGAATGACTTCCAGAATATTCAAATATTTTGGTTTCTTATCGCAATAACAATGATTCAAAAAAAGTGTACTTGTAACGACAGAAACTACTATATACTTCCATATTAAGTTTTTTCCACATATTCTCGATTACCTTATAGTATTTTACTAGTTTTTAGCAAAAATGTCTTTAATGCATATTTATAAATATTATAAGATGGAAGTTTAATATCATTTGTTATAATCATTCTATTTCCATTTTTGTTGGAATAATTTTGTAAATAACCTCTTATAGAAAGAAATATGACATAATATAGTGAAATATATAAGCCCGAGACACATATTTTACAAGAAAAAAATAAACCACACTTTAAAGTAAAAAGGGCAAACCATTTCTGAAGATATTTTTTAAACTATTATACTCTTTAGAAAGGAAAAAACAAATATTTTCTGACATATATTCAAAGATAAATTATGAGAATTATCTTGTATCTTACTCTCGGTTCCCGAATCTGGACATTTATTTTCAAAAATATCTTACAAGAATGCCTTAATTAAAAGCAAATGCTCTCAATCTCAAACAAGCCTTAGACCTATACGATGTAGGAGAAATGTGCCAATTGACAGACTCAACTGATTTTAACCCTTAACTGGAGTAGTGTAGTCTTTCAGACTTCTCAGGAGGGACTTTCGATTACCCCTGTTATATATTTAGCTATATCGAATGGATTGACCTTGTAGATCCTTGTTTCGCGACACTTACTACACGTGTTCTTTTTCAACCGGTAACAACGGAGGCTTTTTTTTTTTATATATTTCAGCTAATTCTTTACGTGAAGTCTGTGAGACTGCAACATCCTTTTAGTTTTAAAGTATTAAACAAGGATTAGCGAATGGCTCTGAAACTTGATCCTTGAAATATAAGCCAACATACTGATCCTTGTTATGAAGACGAGCTCCAGAAATTGTTAAATGAAGCAGAAAATGATTTTAGTGATGAGGATAATTGCACAGCTTTTTTTCGATGAAAGTTCGAATTACAGATTCTGATATGTATATTCAAATATAATTAATTTTTCTAGTTATGATGTATTCGGAAAAATTTTAAAACTATATTTATGCATCAAGATAAAGGTCTACATAATCTATTGGTTGGTTTTTATATTAGTACTTACCCTGTAGGTTTAAATTTCCTTCATAAGCCATGCTACGAAAGTCTCTGCGTAGAAATGATACCGATGAAAAAAAAGGGAATTTGATTTTTGTTTGTTTTTCCCATAATTGTTGAATTTTCCATTTTATTATTTTCTATATAACTTTGTATATTGGAAAAATAAATACAATTTAAAAAGAAAAATGTAATACGTTTTTTCAAGAATATTATTTGCTGTAACATGCAATTTGAGAAGAAAATATATGTTCAATTAAAATTACTTTGTTCAATGAAAACGTTTTGAAAAATTTCTAAAACATTCATATATTAAGGAAAATATCTGCAGAATATATTGGCTGATTTTCATACTAATACTTTCGTTAGAAAAATTAATTCCAGTGTAAATAAATTGTAGTCTCATAGACTGCCCCTCCCACAATTAAGTTCTAAATTTTCACCATTCCATTTGAGGGTTAAAAATATAATTGATATAAAATTATTCGTAGTATCAGAATAGCATATACCATTGAATTTTCATAAAATAAAGTTATCTTATCGCAAAAGCACATGAAAAATTGTATATCGAAAAAGGAAGATTCAGCACGAAATGTTTTGAAATATTTCTAAACGCATAAGCACATAAGTATTATATTTCTACCAAAACTAAATTCTTATATTAATTTATCTTTACAGTTTTATTTTGAGTTATGTCATATGTTAAATTGTAAATCTTAGTCAAATAAAAATCAATGTGTAATTTTTATGGAAAACGCTAGAATATTATTTGGCTTAATGCTTTATATATTCCGATCTTGAAATTAAAATAAATAAATCCTAGAGGTGAAAAATTTTTAAGAAAGCATTTAATATTTTTATAAGTAATTATAATATCTATTTACAAACAAATGTCAGAAAAAATATTAAAACTGGAGTAAACATTTTTAAAGTATAATACAAATGTTCAAACGATTTTTCAATACGAGTTTAAAATGATTTATTTTTCATTGCCAACTAGAGAATGGAAACATTTTTTCGAATTATAAATAAAGAAAAATGTTAAAGCGCGACAGTAAATGAATGGATCCAATCTACAGTGCTACAGGAAACAAAGAAATGAAATCTTAAATTTATCTAAAACTAAACAGCATTTTTATTAGTAAAACTTTGATGCTAAAATCAATGCTGTTTATACTTATAAAAAAGCATCTAATATTTTAAATTTCAAGCAATTAAATACCTTGAATAATAAAGAAAAACCCATCAAGTACATTTATTAAATTAAGTAGAAAAATTGAAAAAATATTTTTTTAGAAAAGGCGTAAGTAAGAATAATATAAAAAAGCTATTAAAAAATCAGCCACCACTTTTTCAAAACAATTCTATCAACTATTATTTAAAGAAAAATTAAACCCAAAGCTGGAACATATTTTATTCAATAATCTGGATAGAAACACTGATCTTTATTTATAAGAAAAAAATTATTGAATCAAAACGATTGTATTGCATTACATGTGAAGATTGTATGCGAAATATTTTTGGTTTTTATTTAAATTCATAGCTTCTGTGAGTTACATTCCTCTTTATTACGTGGAGGTAAAATCTTTTTAACAAACTTCAGAAAATGAAGCATCAAATTGGTGGAAAGTATATTTTGTATTATTTTCAAATACTGCTCCTAAAAATCCTCTATGAAAGAAAAATCCAGGTTTTCATAAAATTTAAATTCCTAAAGTCGCTGTAGCAATATATTTTTAAAACGTAAAATGTCCATTTTATAATCGTTTGAATTTTCATAAAGGTTTATTTTCATAAATATAAATCGTCTGATATGTTTGTTTCAATTTAAAATTCATTTTAATTATGGTGATATGTTTGCTATTATTTTTAGTTTTTTTTATTCATACAAAACTGTTACGGATAGTTGCATAAATAGTAGCAAAGTATCATAGCATAAATACATTTTTCAAATATAAAATTATTTATTTTCATTTATAAACAAATGGTTTAATATTTTAAAAATGCTGCAGACATTTTTATTTTTCAGATGCTACTGAAAAATTTTCTTTCAAATTGAATGGTAAATTTTTATTCAGATTTAAAATTTACAGTATTTATTGGTTATTATTAACAATAATAAATATTAACAGAAATCTAATGCAGTTATTAAATATAACGGCGGCTAGTGTTAATATTAAACAATTAATCGTATTGATCGTAACATATCATTAAATAGTTAATTCATCCGATGTTTCTTGGAATGAAATACTTTTGTCCTATAGCATATTTAGGCGAAACTGTACTTTTAATTAGACGTAGCATACAAATTCCTTTTATCGCATAAAACATTTTTTAAACTAAGACTGTAATATAAATTCAACCAAATGATTTTTAAAATCGCCGATAATTGGTTTCATAAGTTAAAATATTTGCTATATCTATATTGTAAATTTTTGTTCACAAATGCTCAAGTCTAAGAGCGATTACCTCCATTTGAGCGACTGACAAAAGATTAGTATTAAAAATGGGAATCAACAAAGGCATAAATAATTGTGCATTAAAATAAAATTAAAAAAAATGATAGAATAGATCAACATATTAAATAACAATTTTTGTAAATTCCTAATTAATAGAATATTTAATCCTTGTACTTAAAAAGTTGACACCATTCTCTTTTTTTTAAATAAAAAGGCAAAATTTGGTTGAATTAAACCCAGTTTAGGAAATGATGTGGAACATGCATATATAACTGCAATAGCTTTTATTTTTATTAAGATATACACTGAAGGGTAATTAAATACCATCATGACATTTGTATGAAAAAGAAAATTCGGAAATGCAAATATTTTTAAGTTTTTAAAATTTCCAAAGCTAAATATTTTCTTTAAAGTAATGAATAATTATACATTTTATATTGTACTGTCTTCTTAAATTTATTTGCAATTGCTGTACTTTTAAAGATATTCTTTTTTAAATGTTCGGATAAGAAGATAACATTGAATGCATAAAGATTTTCTCATAACTTCAAAAAGCAAATATTAGCTACATTCTGAATATCTTATTTGTTGGAAAAAAGTTATTTTTAATTAGAATCTTAAATTCTATCTTAAATTCGTAATTACTTGATGTATTCATCAGTGTGTGTATAACTTTTTATGGGAGATTTAACATCAAAAGCATTAAATAAGTTTTAAAACTGTCTTTTAATAAGCTAATTATTATATGTTTGTATTTTTCTACAGAATAGTAACATCAAAATGTATTATGAGTTTTAAATAATCTTCTATCTTCTTCAATGAATGCATAATATGCTGGAATCATCTTTTCATTAATAATCTTGTAATTATTATCTTTATTAATAATTTATTACTTCATATAAATATTTAATACTTAATAGTATACTTAGAGAAATTTTATATTTGTTCAGGAGGATTTAATTCAAATTAATTAATTCAATATTAGGATAAAAATAAAGAACGGAGATGTAGGCCACATACCGATGCTTGAAAACAAATATGATAGTCATAGTTTTAATATAAATCCCGGAATACCAGAAAGAAAACAAGTACGAAAATTACATTTCAATGCGGTGTCACTTTGTTACACGTTGCTTATATACGCTTATATAAATAAAGATTTTGGTGCATTTATTTCTTGGGATATTTAACTTTAGAAAAAGGTACATTCAATAAAAAGTAAAAGGAAATCATTTGCTGCATTTATGATTTCAAAAAATGCAAAACTTCTGAATTAATATTGTTAGCCTGAGAAGTAAATACCATTTTGAAAACATGAAAATATGTTTCTGACAATCTGTTCGTAGTATGCTTCTGTTAATTTAGATGATTACATTAACTATATGATGATCCATTCACTGAGAATCCCTGGACATTGACACGATTCAAATCCCCTCCATGTTGCATTGCAATCCATCAATAGAAGGGTGTTATATCAACCTATCAAAGGACCGGAACCAGCTTATTTATAATAAAGTTCTAGGAAATATCATATAGTTTAATAACTACTGACCGCAAGAGCCGTTCAGAAGCATTGAACGTTCGAAGAATCTACTGTTCAAGCAACAAATCTTTAATAAACTTTTATGCAATACACTTTTTGCATGAGCAAAGTATGTTCTATATTTCTGAAATATATCTGCGGACTAAACTTACCTTTACTTAAAGATGGTAAAATAAATTAATTATAATGAATTACAAAATATGAGGGCACAACTGTAAATTGTCACCGTATGGGGTATCCAAATAACCTCCTTTCTCTAGACATGGGAGCTCAGTCTCTATAATATACTACAAGATAAAAATATAGAAAACAGAACAGTAGAAATTGTTTTTTATTTAACTCCCACAACAACACAGTGTATCTAATTGATCCTATCCGTAATAAACCAATGGAGAAATCAAATACAAAGTCGTATCATGTACATGCATCATCTTGTTGCAGGTGGCTATTCTTTACAAAAAGACAACAACAATTATGGATGATTCACGCAAGAAGTTCTTGGGTAAAATACAAGTAATATTATGAGCGTCCATTTGGCATTGCATACTCAAAATATCAGATACAAAATTAGAGTTAATAAATTTAATCAACCAAACAAAACAAATAATTGTTTAAAAATTTATGGAATATTAACAAAAGTGACCTCAATACCAATAGTTTAAATCGGAATGATAGGGCATGCAGTATGGAATGGGTTATTAGAGTCGAATGTCCCATAGATGAAAGTAGACACTAATACAGTTTGAGATAAAAATTTTCAAGTACAATGCTATATTAATATGTGAGGCTTTAGATTACGTGTAGCTTGAAGATCCGAATTTTAAAAAAATGGCTATTGAAAAATTATCAATTTTAGAGCCATATTTTTCCCTCCGAGGAGCTCCGTTTTGATCATATATAAGTTTTGAATCGTAAAGAAATTGAATACGAATTAAAATTTTTTGAAAAGTAGTCAAGCTCCGAGTTAAAATTTTAAAAGGAATTGACATCGATCGACATTGATTGACAGGTGTTGACATTGATAAGATCTGAAAAATCAGATCTACTTAAAAATTTCCCTGAAGAGTTATTCAAACCCATAATATCAACAACAATTAGAAGTAAATAAGTTTAAAAACAATAACACGCTTAAAATAAAGACTTTTTATAAGCAATAAAAATTTAAAATTCTCTCAAAATTATTACAATTAGAACACCAATCTATACACTGAAAGGAACATATCATTATATTAAAAATCGCCATTTACACTAAAAATAAATTGTAAATTCATAAAATAATCCAAATAAAACTCACCAACTAGGTAGTAAATCATCAGACTGATAAAGTTGCCCTCAAGTTTCAAACAGTCAGTTTAATTGTAAAAAAAATCAAGTTCCAATATGATGTTGTCCGTCAATAAACCAGACAGTTCCTTGAAATACTGAGCAGTAATTTGCAGATAAAATTTCTATTGTTTTAGATACATTCTGGATTTTGTCGGATAAGGAAATGAAGCACTATCGGAATGAATGTATGATGTTGTCTACACAGTTGATTTAACTGTGAGTAATAATTTCCATGCTTAGCTTCTCCGGACATTAGATGCCCCCTAGCCGCTGGTAAATAACATTAAGAAGGGTCAGTAGAATGGTGGATCATGTTTTCCAGTTAGTTCCTTGGAATATAAACAATATCTTGCAACTTACTTCTAGCAATTTCCTAGGGTAGAGATACAGCCTAGCTGTTGGTGGATAGAGAAATGGATGACCAGAAAAATGATGGATGATGTTGCCCAAACAGCCCTTTTGTCTATTCCTTAGTGGAACTGTTTCTTCTGGGACACTTACAGACAATGAGCAATAACTTTCTTGTGCAATTTCTCTGAAGGTTAGATGTAGTCTTGTTACTGATAAATAGCGTTATGAAAGTGGATGATACTGTTCAAACAGATCCTTGGAATATTAAGCAGTAGCGTTGAGGCACATTTCCTCCTGGTATTAGATGCAGCCTCGTTCATAATATGACGGACCAGCAGAATGGTGAATGATGTTATAGTTATCGTGACTCGAAGCAATCTCTAACCACATTTTTCTACATCGTCCAGACGAAAAGAATTTTACCTGCGAGCAATTCATGTTTCCATCCAAATTAGAGATATTTATGTCTTGAACATAAAAAGAAGTTAACTCTCAGGTCAGAAAATGTAACTATTTTCTGTTTGGATTTGCCAACACTAATCAAGTATTATACTCTGAAAACACTTGATTTTGTTTTTCGAAAATAAAACATATTAAATACTTTTTCTTTTCCAAAGTTTGTTCCCCTTCCGTTTGATGAGGGTTATCTTTGATCAGAAGTAAAAATAATATCTTGCATCTTACTTCAATTTTAGAATTAAAATCTCCATTGTGATAATGTCACACTAATGCATAAGAGTGTCGGTATATTTAGCAATTGAATTCAGATGGAATTTACTTATATTTTTCCCCATTTAATGATGTTTACCTCGAGGGCACTCATAAATAAGAACTCACTTTCTCAGGTTTTACAAGATATATTTAATTGTTACCTTGATCGTCAAAATCCCCAAATTCCATAATGGGTTTCATTTTTATGTAAGAATCAAAATTAAGTTGAATTATTTGACTGAAACTTGCAATCATATTTACACAGAAGGCCAAGCGAATGTATTATATTTCAACGATCAAACATATCAGAAACCTGAAAGTTTTTATAAAATTATGTCATAAGGTAACAGCAAACAAATGAAATTGAATAAAAGTGTTTAAAAAAGCATAAAAAAATTTAAAAGTGTAAAAAAAAAAGAATATTCCCTGAATATTAAAAACAATATATTTCATTGATTTTAGTTTTTATATAAAAAAATCTATATGGTACTCGCCGCGTTGCTGCCGCAGAAGAAATAATTTTAGAAATATTTGAAATTTAAAATAGTTGTCTTGCTTGATTAGGAATGATAGAAAGAATGATGTTTATTTTCTTATCTGCAATGAATACATTAATTGAAATTTATTGATATATAAAGAAGAAATACAAATGATATTTATTCTTTTTTTTAATATTCAAGTATACTTCATAGTAGACAATATTTCAATATTTTTTTGTTTTTCCGTCTTCAGCAAAAACAAATAAATTTTTTGGCTGTGCGACTCGTAAGCAAATATCACACAATTGGCCATATGAAAAACATAGATTTTCTAGGTTCAATCCGTATACTTGAAATGATTGACCTTGTGCCTTGTGGATGGTCATCGAGAATACAGAATCGAATGGGGAACTGTTGTCGTTTGAAATCAAAAGGCATGTCGATGGGAATAATGGGAATGCGGGGAATAAGCACATCTTCTCCTGTCGACATTCCGTTAAGAATATTCCTTCGTTTCTTGCCGCATATTGGTCTTTTGATGCTGATGCGCGTGATCAGGTAGCATATAAATGGTGTCTTTCGATTCTTGCCGCATGTTGTCTTCTTGAGATTCTGAAGGGAGTGGATTTGCAATTCCTAAACGATTTCCGTTTATGCTCGCTTGTCATTCCTCTTTTGTTTGAGAAGCTCAAATTGGCTTATTTCTACTTACTGGGCCGGTAGATCTATTAATTAATGAAAGTTTGAGGACATATTTTTTATCGAAGCAATCAACATGATATACGCTTTAAGAACCGGAATCTCTGTCGATTCACTGAATAAATAGAAAAATTAATGTTTGCACTGGAAAATTTCCATTATATATAACTTAACGGCATCGATAATAATAATTCTGGTTTGTATATGTGACATTAACTCTGAATAATATGTGTGGCTTTATGCAGACTAAATATTGTGCTGAATGACAATATCCTATGTCGATGACAATTCATTAATCAGAAGAAAAAAAGAAATAGGGTTTGCACTAAATGTTTTCTATTTTATTTCACTACTCATTAATCGGCATTAATCATAATAGTTTTCTTTTGTATTATATATGTGTGATTAACACCGAATGACATGTGCCTTTTGACGTTTTCTGTTTTTATTTTGTCAATTTTAAAATAATATCTTCGCGCATGTACAGGCAATAAGTTGGCAAAATTTCATTGGAGCCGGTTGAACGGTAAGGCAGAGCATAAGATATGAACAAACAAAAAATCATTTTTATATATTAGATATTGGGTTTTCATGTATACAAGAAAACGAAACATAGTGATTGAAAACTCTGCTAAATTGAAAACAACAACAACTAAATTTCGAATTTTTTCTGAATCATTCCTTAATTTCCCTACAAACAGTCTTGCAGAACGGGTGGATTAATTCCAGAATTCGTCGTAACAAATTGCTCGGATCCTTACTTACCCTTTGCACTGAAAGCCTATTTATTATTTCCCCTCACGTTGCTTTAGCTGGAAGAGCTCCAGATTTTTGTATCTTTCTCCCGGTTAATACTTACATCAGCAAAAGAAAAACCTCTACAACATCAAAAAGAAATTATGTTTCTTTACTTTTGTCAGATGAAAAGGAAATCCTAGTGTTGATGAGTTTTGGATCTCACTAGGTAGTCAAAAATGAATCGCGACTTCCTCCATGGATATGATTTAAAGCTGAATGTCTGATGGTTAATTGCATTTTGCGGAAAAACACTAACAACTTTTCTTAATCACTGATTGCAAAGCTTGTTAAAAAAAATTGACCTTTTGTAATTTGTTTATGAATTTCTTTAATTTTAGGTTTCATTTTTTTTCCATTTTTTAAAAACATTTTTTTCGATATTGAAATTAATGAACAAAGTATTCTACCAAATCAAATAATAATACAAATATTGTCATTACTAATTTATGATGGTTCATTTAATATGTTTTAATAATAAAAAACTAATACTTTTTCCAGAATATGTAGTATAGTAAAGTAGTATGCAAAATTATAAAATATAGGAGTCATTTTTGTTTTATTTTATTTATTTATTTATTGTAATTAGAAAATTCTGCTGACGATCTGGACTAGGTGTAGCTCGTATTCCCCATGATCTGGGTGTTCCGGTTCGAGTCCTGGTTCGCACATGGTTGTTCTTATCTCTGTGTGCTATCTGTGAGGTGTGTGAAAGATCTCAAGTGCAAGCGAATGTGTGTGTCATCTTCATATGAGCTACAAATCAGACCTCTGCCCTTGGGTGCTCAGGGGCCTTTGCCCTCAGAAGCTACTATACACTTGGCGTAAATCGCTGACTACCTGCCAGCGATTTAAACTTTAGTGTGGCATCGGCTTAAATCGCTGCTGAGTATGGCAACGTCAGGGGGTTTGTAAAGTGCCATAAGTAACAATAACAGAAATTGCTAAAATATATTTAGAAATATTTATTTAATTGTTCTTCTGATTACAATATATGAAATCTTAGCTAATTTAATATGCATATAAAACATAGAATTAATGAAATACTTTTGTGAACAGGTATTGTTTCAAGCATGGAAATAGTTTTTAATCATATATTTTGATTATATTTGACACATTGAAATTCTAAAAATCCATTTTAATGGAATTTTATTAAATTGACACCTGGATTCAATAGGAGAACAATTCAATTACCTGAAGTTGGCATGCTGACACAGTGTCCTCATGAAGAAAAAAAAATGATATTCATATTCATTCTAAATGCGATATGATGGATAAATTGGAAACCATCAAAAATAAACAAATATTTCCAATTAGAAATGATTTAAATCTTTTTTACATATTTTTTTGTGATTTGAGTCAATAAATATACTGATAAATACCATCACAAGACTATGTAGTTCATCCGATGTTATTAGCTATATATGGTAAAATGTTTCTGAAAATTTAGAATTTTAATAAAATTTAGAATTTTTTCTTCTAGAAGTAAATAAAATTTAATGCTGAAGTTTAAAATATTTTACAGTCTTCATAAAAAAATACTTATTTAAGCATCTTATAGATGTCGCACAGTGCTTTTTTTTATGTTCATATAAACAATATTGACTTTCCTTTGAAATCAATAGTATACTGGGTGTCATGGGCAAAACTTTAAGAGTAAGTTAAATATTAATAAAGAAGCATTTTTGTATAGCAACGTGGGGTCGGAAACGAAAAGTGGAGGTAGAACAAGTAAGTAAGTGCAAGCAAGGCGGAAAAATGCAGTGTCTCCAGACTTCCAATGACTGAGGTAGAAACTTTATTGCAAAAATTTCAGTCTCCGCTGCAATTATTCCTGTTTTGTATTTTTCTTTTTTTTCAGCCGAAACTTTTCATTTTCGAACCCACATTGATATACAAAAAAAAAAAAGTTTTATTATACGTATTTTACATACCCTTAAAGTTTGGTCCGTGAAGTCAGGGACACTCTGTACAGTATATTCTAAAAGAAAAGATGTTTTATTTCACCACCAAATGCATAAATTCTTAAAATCTATAAAAATAGATGCATATATTTATAAATTTAAAAATATTTAAGGAATAAAAAAACAGTTTATGAAACAAATTACCAATGAGTATTACATATCAGTCTTTAATAATATTTAATAAATATTATAATAATTATATTATTATTATTATTATATACCTTTATAATAATGCCTATAATAAATATTGTGTATTGCTAATTATTATTTCGTGGTTCAAAAATAAATTTTAAAAGTAAAAAATAAATATATTATATAATATTTGTATACTTATCCCTCATAAAGGCAGATATATGCATTTATAATTTTTAAAATATTTAGATAGTGAATAAAACACATTATGAAACAAATTACCAATACATTCTACATAGCAGTTTGAGATAGTAATAAATATAAAAATACCAATATCTTTATTATTATATTATTATAATAATATCTTCAATAAATATTGCGTATAGCTAAATAATATTTAAGGATTAAAAATAATAAGTAATGATAAACATCATTCAAAACTGAAATTTTGGTGCAAAATTTTAATATTTAATATTTGCATACAATATTTTCCAGAGATCTACTAAGTCAGTAAACAGTAAAACTTCTAATAATCTCAATACCAGGTACGAAGTTTAAGTCTCTAAACAAAAATAAGCCCATACATACCTACATATTTACAGATTCGGATTTACTCAATGGCAACATCTGTATAAATAAGATATAATAACAAACAGAAAATTTGGTTTCAAAGTAAAATGGTTAATATTTGTATATATCAATTGTTCCAGAAATTTGGCTAGTAGATAAACAGTAAATCAACAGAACCCAATGGTAGTAGTATTGAGAAACTGGAGTTCTATATTTTCGAACAATATTCCGAGCAGATACTATCCATCTAGGTTGAAAACATGAATTTGGGCGAGAATTTGATTATTTAGTTACTTCTTTTTGTATTTTCAAAAAATAGGTAATTTTCTGTTTATAGCGATATCTTTATTTTGTTTCTATGTCAATAAGAAGTCAAGTTATAACAAACTATTAACATGTAAGTGATGTCTGTTTATAAGCATTTAATAGTTTAAAAGCATTTTTTGAAGAATGTTTTTTTTTCCATAATTTCTATTTTATAAATTCTACTGCGCGAATATCGTCATATCTCAAAAAATAATCATGATATCTTAATGAAATTTGTAATTAGTGCCCTTTATGATAGGCAATTAAGTATAGATTTTGTGTTGAATGCTCTAAATGTAAATTTTTGTCTGTTTAGTTTAAATATTGTTGAAAAAATTCCAAAATTTCGTTGATAATTTCATATATTACATACACAAATTTTACTTTTTAACATAATTCTTAGAAAATAGTTCATACACAGTAAGATATGTTACACATGTAATGTTACAAAAAATGAAAATAAAAATACCTTTTTTTTTTCTAGATTTGTATTTGTATTTTTTTCCAAATTTACATATATGATTAATAATTTCACATTTATTCATCATTTTTTCATTATATTAATAAAAGTCGATCATATAAACCATAAAATATGTGTTATTTTAGAAAAATCGTATCTGAACTTAATCGGATACCTTAATACTCACGCGTTTTTATAGTCTCCATTACAAGGTATCTAATAACAAAGAAAGATCTGAAGCTTTCAAGTCATAATTGAAATATTCCCAAATTTCTTGTATTATCTTTAACATTCACTTATGTGGTGAAGTCACAAATCGCCAAAGTCATGTTTGGTGTCAACGTCCCTGGACATTGACCTGGCATCCATTAATATAACTGTAATTTTTTACTTATTTTGTGCATAAA